>JARJLF010000453.1:0-194330 GCA_029378395.1 Mycena leptocephala
AGAGGCCAGTGGGTATGTATGTTGCCTCCTGCACTCTCCCTTTATCCTGAATTCTCCCAGAATTCTCGCCGCATATGGATGATAGACCAATATGCCGGCTTCGTGAGTGCCGAAGGTCGCGCCAGTCTCGGAAGCTGGATACACCGACAGCAGCGCAAGAACGTGACACCCAAGCACCGCGCTGCCATGAGGATGCTTCAAGAATGTCAAGTCCCTGTGCAAGAGCTCCGTGCGGAATGGGAAGCACAGAAGGCAGCACAGACCTCTATCCGCGCCCGTGAGCCTACTTCTCCTCATTCCTCTTCGAGTTCCTCAACAGTTCTTTGTCAGATGCCCCTGCTCGCTTACGGTGCGAGCTGGGTAAGGTCCTCTTGCTCCAAAACCAGATTGACACCGTGGAGAAGGCCATCAACGAAACCAAGAAGACCCTCCATGGTTCTGCTTCTCCACACTCACTAGGCGTTCTTTGTAGTCTTGAGACGACCCACGAGAGGCTCGGCATGGAGGCGGAACAGTTGTATGCATCACTCAACATCCAGACGGATTTCCCAGAGTTACGAAGCCTTCCCCTCGAGTTCGCACAAACCCTTCTTTTGATGCGGGATCTGAAGATTAACATCCGGAAACACGCTATTGGCTCGTTTTCGAATGGGAATCACTTGATCGTGCGGTTTCAGGAAGACGGGAGGCTCTAGGTTCGTGTATGAAGGATTTCCACAGCGTTAACTAATCTTATTCACATAGGGACCAAGCTTCACCAGTCAACCCGCAAGGCTATTTCCAAGCGCCAGCCGTCGCTCCTGAAGGCCATCAAGAATTTCAATACCGGTTGTGAGACTCTAGAACGACTCCGCCCTTCCAACTGCAACATTCCCATCCCCTCTTCCCTCTCCACCCAACTGAACAGCCTCCGGAATGATCCAAGCCTTCATGAGGACGTGTGGATTACCCCTTCGGATGGGCCTATTCCACGGTGGCTCAATGACGAGGATGTCCGCGATGGCATTCGGAGCTTCACACTGCCGACAGGTGTGTCGAGGAGGTTGTGCGGTTGAACCTAGAACGGGATAACCTCCGGCGATGGCTTATGGAGGAGCAGGAAGTGGTGAGAAGAGCGATAGAAATGACACCAGGTGTGTTCTCCACCTCATATTTTTTTTCAGCCTGCTGACTTTTCATTAGATTCCCCAATTACTTTTCTACTCCGATTGCAGCAGGAGGCTCTCGTAGATCTAGAACGCTCCTGGGCCCCTTGCCTACGGTTCCAGGACGTTGAGTCTCGTTTTGTGACCGAGTCAACAACCTCCGCGACGACCTTCGCACCTCCGCGACGACCTTCGGCACCTCCGCGACGACCTTCGGCACCTCCGCGACGACCTTCAGCACCTCCGCGACGACCTTCGGCACCTCTGCGACACCCTTCGCTCTATCCACGGCCTTCGCTACTACCATCATGCCCTCATCCTCCTCTCCCACGCTGCCCACCCGGCCCATTCGACACTCCACTCATCCCCCTCCCGTCACAGAGGAGGTAGATCTTTTTGAGGAGGCAGAGGAGGCAATGGTGGAGGTGGACGCGGATGAATATGAGCTTGATCCCGGTGCTATCTCAGATGAGGATCAAGCAAATCTTATTGAAGAGGTACTTCATGACTCAGATGAGGAGAACGAGACAGAGACCTCAGCTGTGGAAGCCTCTGATTGCCTCGATGTGAAATGGGACTATACGGTGAGTTTCGATGTATTGGGATTGTTTCATAACTCATTGCTGGGTTTCCTTAGCCTTGTAACGCCGACAGTTCCTTCATTCCAGACCTAGCAACACGGAACACCTCACTGCAAGTCTTAACCGGTGACCTGTCTCATTTCGTGGTCCGCACTGGTTTGCGCCCTCTGGAGATCACTGTGCGAGATATGGCACCATTCCTCCTTCCTACCGGCAGGCTCACTGGCTTTGGCCTCAATGGTGTTGCAACTTCACTGCACGCCCTTTTCACTAGTGCCTTCTCCCCAACGAAGGTTTCTGCAAGCCAATGCGCAGTCTTCGGCACATATGATCTCCCATGTGTGCGCTACAAGGGTTCCGACCCCGACCTGTGGCGCCGTGTAGCACCCACCCAATACTGGGAGAAGCCGGTGTGGCTGATTCCGATCCACAGGGCAGTCGAGGAGCACTGGGTGCTTGTTGTGGTTGTTGTCCCGACGCGCGAACTGTTTTTCTTTGACAGTCTGGCTTCCCGCGGAGGTTGGCGACAAGACCTTCGTGTGCGTCTTCCCATCCTCGTGTCATCCTCTGCTGATTTGTACACAAGGATGTCATGGTTCTGATAACGCGATTAGTTGCGCTGTCCAATCGCAATCAACACCCGCTGCACGTATCCACAGAAGATCCAACCAAAAGGTGGGTTGCGCACCCTCTTTTCACTGTGGTACGTCCAAGGTCTTTACTTCTATATACTCCTCTGATCCACTTCTTTTCATCAGGGTCATCCACGGCAGACGAATGGCTATGACTGTGGTCTGTGGGTGCTTTGCATGATGGCTGCTGTCATGCGGGGCTATCGTGATGTTGATCTATTCGAGGGTGAGATGCTTTGGGTGCGAGGTGTCCTTCGAGACCATGTACGAACACTCCCAATCGCATAGGATAACCTTCGCGACCTTTGTGACCTTCGCCGTGACCTTCGCGGCCTTCGTTGCATGCCTTCGTTGCTGCGTTCCTCATGTCAATTAATCTGTATCACTCTTGCTCAATGCATGTTTCTTGGTGCACATTTCATCCATTTTAATTGAGTGAATCAGTATAATTGCGTGAATTGTACAGATTTTGTAAGTGTCTATTCAAGTAAGTGTCTATTCAAGAAATTTGAGATGCGAAAGGTGGCAAATGGTATGCGCAAGCCATTGGACATGGTGTTCTAGCATAGTGTGTTCGCGGGATTGGTGGAAGGGGTTATATTTTTGCTCACCCAGCATTCGTTCTGCCCGCTCCCAGTGAATCCACATCTCCTGAATCTCCAGCTGCAGTGTGCGTGTCACAAACCCCTGGCCCTTCATGCGTATAGCATCCCTAAGCTCGACGTCCCGCGCATTTTGTTCACGGAGTTGTATACCGTGCAGTACTTGGGTCAAGGATGTGGTGAACTTCAGGTACGGTGGGGAATAGGGATCCGTGGTATCATCATCTTTGATGAAGGGCGGGTCTTCTTTCCATCGCGTGAGGTCACCTTCGTCGAGTGCATCGGAGGATCGAAGCGCGTCCTGGAACAGTTGCGCGGCATGGGGAAGGGCCAAATTAGAGAGCTCCAGCATCCGTGTGGTGGGCATGGGGAACACAGGGAGGTCGGGGATGGTGCCCGAAGGTGCTGAGAGGGCTTTGCGTCGGTGTGCAGGACAGCGGGAGGCTGCGCGGGCAATTCTACCTCTATACTTGTATTGTCAATATGGCACGGAAATGGTTTTAAAACACGCACTTTGGGCTATGAACATACTTCAGACTACTTTCCCGACTTGCTGAGCGAGCGAAAGGTGCTTGGCATGGCGGCCCATAATGGAGGTGGTAGTAATGGTGAGAGAACAAATGAGTACTTGTGCGCCTTTCGGGTCATTTCGTGTATCGTGTTTCCACCATCACAGAGAATTCTAATTTAAAATCAGAGGGCTTGGGGCAGTCCAGAAAATGAATTCCCGACGTTGAAGTGGACAGATGCGGTCGGAGATGCGCGTATGAAAAAAAGACTGGAGTGGTTGACGGTTATATGGCTGCCCATTGGCTGCTAGTTTGAGGTAATCCGAGGCTCGGGCATCTCCTGTTTACGTGTACAAAGTCCGACGAAAGCGCGAAGTGTGGCAGCGGTGGCAGCAGGCAGCGAAGGTAGCGGCGGAGGTACACATGCATCCTTCGTGACTGTGTGGGAAGCCTTGCACAGCCACCCTTTCCTCCCTCCACCCTTTTCCTTTCCTTCCCTCCACCCTTTTCCTCCCTCCACCACCAGCCAATCCACCACAACTCTAATTCTATGCATGCTATATGCTCTATTTCTGGTTTTCTCCCACCGGCGCCTTACACCTTCCTAACCGCCGTTTATGTGTAAGAAGGATGAGGAAAGTGACGGCCGTGGTGGCAGAGCCAGGGATGGAGGTAAAAGAAGGTAGGGGCAGCGGCGGCAGAGGCAAAAGATGTCACATGTCATTGTGACTGTCGTGAGCGTGACAAAGGCGAATTTGCACAGCCTTCATTCTTTTTCTCTCTCCCCCATCTCTCTCCTTCCCGTCTCTCCCTCAATACCCGGACGTCTGTGTCCCAAAGCTCTATCCTCCCTAATTTCTGTCTTCCACTTTCACGTGCAGACCTTCGTTTCACAGAGGTCTCCGTTTGCAGCCTTTGTTTGTGCCTCCATCATCGTGTCTCGTCACGTCTCATCTGCGCCGTCTCCTTCGCGTCTTGTCGCGTATTTGACTGTAAGTCCATTCCTCCCTTTGACTGATTTCTTTCTCACATCCAGAGAAGGTCTTCTTGTCTTCGAGGCTCCTTTTTGCAAATCAAACTACTATTTTGCCCCTCCCCCCCATCTATTTCAACATTATCGCGTCTCCCCAGGCATGTCTACACTGTTTCCTCTGACCTTCTGATGTCTCACGACGGCATTCTTCCCAGACGAAGCCTTGATCAAAAGCAAGCTCCTCTCAGGATTCAAGCCTTTATCCTGGTCTTCCGCATCTTTCTCGCGTCATTTCAACAATATTGTGTCTCCCCAGCGAGTTCCAGGTATGTTTGGTTCCCTTCTCGCCACCGCAACCTTCTGACGAAGGCCTTCTTCTGCGACAGCGAAGGCCTTGTTACTGGGATCTTGGCCTCCCCGCATTCTGATGCGTTTTTTGTTCCCTGCACCTCCCACGGTGCGTCGATTCTTTCCTGCGCGTGCTGACCACTTTCTGATCTTCATTAAAGGTCCTTTTTGAAAACTTTAGATCACAAAAATGGCGGCATTCGCCCCGAATTACAACCAGCAACCCTGCCACCCTCGCCTAATCCATGTCAACCCCCCTGAATCCAGTTTCGACACGACTCACCTTTCCCATGGTGATTTGTCGAATCTCAGCGCGATTTCTTCCACAATGTTCCCGGACTGCAGACGCCGTAGTGGACCGGGTGCAACCCTCCAAATGCCTACACTCCCCATGCCCACCTGGTCACACATGCCATCGGTCTCTCTCTGCGAACAGCAGGAGGAGTTAGAGGACCCCTACGCCAACGAGGACGTGCTCTCAGTGGAGGAGGAGGGCCCCTACGCCAACGACAACGTGCTCGCAGTGGAGGAGGAGGAGGTGGACCAGCTCGCCGACGACTCCCCCGTCCCAAGGCCACGGCAGCGCAGTCGCAAGCGCCCTTTGGATCTGGAGGGGGCGCCGATTGTACCCATAAGCTACCTTCCCCCTCCGCAGGAGGAGCAACTCGGAGGCGGCTATCCACGCAGGGAAGCAACATCTCCAAAGGTCCATCCACCCACGCGGCTCCGCTCTAATATCACTGCCTCGGCTGCGCCACCGGTAATAAGAAAACCGCGGCAATGCACTCACAGCGAGAAGTCGACGAAAGAGTTGGTGAACGAGTCTAGTGGTCGGGCACCGCATGGTCGGGCTTCGTGAATCCTACCACGCATCGTTCACCATCTCCGCCACTTGCTGGACCTTCGACGGGATTCGCGCCCCCTTCGCCGCACCTCCCTTCTCCTTTGCGCCCTCCGACCCTCAACGGGCTTTGCGCCGTGTTCCGCCGCACCTCCCTCCGCGTTCGTACCTTCTGGACCTCCGATGGGATTCGCGCCCCCTTCCGCCACACCTCCCTTCTCCTTCCGGCCTCCGGGCCTTCGACAGGCTTTGCGCCGCCTTCCGCTGCACCTCCCTCCGTGTTTCACCTTCCGACCTTCGACGGGTGTCGCGCCGCCCTCCGTCCACCTTCTGCTGCCTTCTCGTTCCCACCCCCCGGACCTCCTCCACCCCTCCTCCTGGTGCTCCTGCGCGCCGTGCCCAGCCGAGACCGACCTACAAGGGAACTGGAATGGAGACGGCGTCAACGTCGCGCCGAGCAATGTCGGATGAGCCCAACGCAGAGCCGGCCGCGCAAGCACGTGCAGAGGCGTCACCAAAGGTTACGCGCCGCGCCCCCTCTGAAGACACCTCTAAGGAACCGCGGCATTACAAGCTCGCAAGCAGGCCGATCCCTCACTTCGGGCTCCTCCAGCGTCAGCCTCCGCCTCTGCCTCCACACAGCACATCATACATGCCTATGTCGCTCCCGCCACCGCCCTTTGGGTACGATCCCGCCCTCGACCGCATCAACCGTCTGCCGCCGGTGGCTGAGGACTCGGAGCCGGAGTTCCAAATGCCGTCTTCTCCTGCCGGCGAGGGTGATGCCGCAGTGAAGGACGCTGGAGGTCGGCCGACAACGGATCAGGCAGGGAGACTTGTACAATTTGTACAGGCGGTGTGCAGCCTCGCGGTGGCATTTGGGGAAGAATGTAACCTCCCCCCAGAGTGTTTCCTCACCGCCATCGCGCGCTCCGTGACCAAAAAAGGGAAAGGGTCTCGTATTGGCAATGGGTGGAACTTGTACGAGTCGTTTGCACGAAGCGAGCGGCACGCCATCGACGAATATATGTGTGTCGCTCCGGATTTCGACCCTGCAACCATGACACTCCCCCAACTCACCTCCATCGACCTCCGCGACATGTACAACAAGTTTCAAGAGACTTTTCCCGACGGCGAGGCAGAGACAATTTTGGAAGCATACAGCGAGTATGCACAGCTCGAGCAGGACGAAACTTTGGCAAGTCGGCAACGCCAGTTCGACTGGGTTTGCAGCAGTCTTCAATTAACGGTGCGTTTTTTCATTGTCTTCCTAAATTCCTTCTAAAACTTCCACAGCTCAAGGCCGCTAACGAGAAGAACTTCGACGCCATTGTGTTTATATGCGGGGTGTTTGTCAACGAGGACACTGAGCTAGGCAGCGTGATTGCCACCCCTGCCCTCGAGACCGCCGTGCATGTTTTTGCCCAATCTATTCGTTGAACTCATGTTATTTGTAGTTCTCTAAGTCCTTGATTACAGCTCTTTGCAGTACAACAGGCGCGGCTCGTTTTTTTCTGTTTTGGCAAGTTTTCACGAGAACAGCTGCCCTGAGCTCAATTCTCAACCGTTTCGCCTCAAAATAAGCTCATTCGATCCGCATTGAGAATCCACAGCGAATGGAATACCGGTATTTTTGATCCTTTTATGTAATAGAATTTCTTCCGGAAAAACTTGGTTTTGAGTAGGACACCTGTAGCATTCGGAATACTGCCCCAATTGGCCTAGTTTTTGGATATGTTATATATCTGATGTGGCCCTAGACAATGGCGTGTTTATTTATATTACATGCTGAGTGATTGTGATCTAGCGCACACATTAGCAAAGTAGATATCCAGGCACTGCCATAAGTAGAGCTGTCCATGAAGGTTTGAGTACATTAAGCTCCGTAAACACCCACATTCGCTAGGGTCACGTTGGAAGTAGAGCATATCCAAAGATTAGGCCAATCGGGGCAGTATTCCAAGTGCTACAGGTGTCCTACTCAAAACCAAGTTTTTCCGGAAAAAATTATATTACATAAAAGGATCAAAAATACCGGTATTCCATTCGCTGTGGATTCTCAATGCGAATCGAATGAGCCTATTTTGAGGGGAAACGGTTGAGAATTGAGCTCACGGCAGCTGTTCTCATGAAAACTTGCCAAAACAGAAAAAAACAAGCCGCACCTGTTGTACCGCAAAGAGCTGTAATGGTACAACGGGCAAGCCCCTCACGAACAATGAGCTTCTCGGTCTCGCGAAGATATGCACCTAGTAAGTAGAAGCATGTCTGTTAACGGCCATAACTGACCCTCCTCTTCAGTTCGGGGAACATGGAGCACTATTTGGAATCGGGGGTAAAAGTACCCGACGCTGCGCTTGCAGCGTTGGAGAAGCTGAGCTTGGCGGAAAGCGCCGCGAAGGTCACAAAGGTCACAAAGGTGGCGAAGGTGGCGAAGCCCCCCGCCACGGTCCCCGCGCGTCCCTCCACTGTCCCCGCGCACCCCTCCACTGTCCCCACGCGTCCCTCTAACACTGCAGGACCATCCACCATCGATGTTGGAGAAGGACCATCCACTGTCCCCGCGCGCCCCTCCACTGTCCCCGCGCGTCCCTCCAACACCGCAGGACCATCCACCATCGATGTTGGAGAAGGACCATCCACCGTCGACGTCGGAGAGGCGCCCGTCATTGCAGGATCAGGACCCTCCGAGCTCACCAAGATATTGGCGACAACGCCGGCCTTGCAGGAAATGCGCGATCGCTTCAGCGCCATGAGCCAGAGATGCCTCAATTTCGACCTCTTCTGTGACAAGGGTGTACAAGCGAAGGGGAATTTCACGTGGGTACCACTGGGATCAGTTCTGGCGGCCAACAATCTTTGCCTCCTCGGGTACCCATCCCACGCACGCCTTCCTGGCGAGATATACAGCGACAAGGGAAGCGGAGCGTGGCGGTCTTCCGACCTTGGTTGGTTTGATTTCGCCCTGCGAGAGCACGAGTCAGGGTCGGGCTGGGGTCTTCGCCTGGAGCACCACGAGTACTCCGACGGTGAGTGTACTCCTCCACCACAATTTCCTTTCTGATCCTTTTCACAGGTGATCTTGTCATTGTAGGGCATGACTATAATCGCCAAGTTCCTCATGACCCCGCCGCCGCCGGTCACCACTGGCAGACATCGCGTGGCGCGCACGTTCCTTGCCAAAATGCCTGCGGCGATGTCTGGTCTGCGTGTGTCACGTCCGTCGTGCTGGGGATCCGCTATCACGAAGACGGTTCTGCAGCTGAGACAGGCGAAGGTGAAGGGGAAGAAGTCGCGGTCGGGGAAGGCAAAGATAAAGAAGGAGGACAGCAATGATGACGAGGACGACGAGGATGATGAGGACGACGTGGAGGAGGAGGAGGAGGAGGAGGAGGAGGCCAGACCGAGGCCAAAGCCAAGGCCGAAGGTGAAGGTGAAGACGAAGGTCCGGAGGTCAAGAAGGTCCGGAGGTACGGGGCAAGCCGGCGCCTCCCAAGAAAACGACAAAGCGAAAGCTGTCCCACGCGTCCCAAGGGGACAGCTCCGACTTTTACGATGATGACGTTGAGGAGGAGGATCCAACGTTGCTGCCCCCTCTGGTGAAAAAGCCGAAGCTGCGTTCGCAGGGCCCCGCCACGCCACACCCTCCCCCCACTCAGATGTCGCATCGCGCTCCGCAACGGACGACGATTCAGCAAGGAGACGGCAGCAAGTTGAAGCCAGCGCCCGCTCCCGCGATGAAGCCCACTGGAAGACAGGTCGCGTTTGTTTCCTCCGAGCCCTCTATGCCTCCAGCCAATGACCGCGCTGCTGTGGCGGAATGGTACAAGCGTATGCGTGCCGTAGCCCCCGTCGCAGAGGATGATGAGGACGGTGAGGGTTTCGAGGTGACGGTGCAAGATGGGGCCAAGAAGAGGAAGACCGGTCTTCCGCAGCTGTGCCTGCTCCTGCCGGGCGTTCCTCCCACTTGTCGGCCTCTTCGTATGCACCCTCTTTCGCCCCGCCGCCCGCCGTGCTGCCAGCAGTGCCTGCAAACCTGCCTGCGAACATGGCCCAGGTTGCCCAGGCCCTGGCGCACATTCCCGCCAACGATCTTGCCGCTTTTGTTCAACTCATGCAACGCCCGGCTCAGTGAACTATTTGATTTTGGAACCATCGCGCACCATTTCCCGCACTCATGAAGGCCTTCACGCATTCATTATTTCTTGGACACGAAGGCCTTCACCGCATCCGCGAAGGCCTTCCCGCATTCATATTTCTTGGACTATCGTATCGCGCCCCCGTATATATCCGTCGTGTTATCCATGTATCATACTCCGTCGTCTTGTTAACCCGTACTATTGCTGTATCTTTTACTTTACATATATTTCTTGCTGTATTCTACATCCTTCTTGTGTATTGTATATAGCATACTCCTGTATATTTTAGCCTCGCCAATGTAATTGACGTTGTGTTCTATGCCCTGTGTGTTAGATAAGTGCTCCCCGTGATATGAAGATAACCTCGGAAGGGGACGAAGGCGACGAAGGCGAAACGAAGGTGGAGGTAGTCCCTCTTGACTAATATATGACTAATAGAACCCGAAGGCCTTCACCTTCGGGACCCCTCTTAGGTAGGTTTAGCTCTACCAGAATAACCTACCTAACAGGCCTTACGTATGCGTGACACGTCAGTGCCTTAGGTCATGGAATCGATATCATGATGCTGTTGCTTGCACGAGCTCTCCAACCTGAACCACTTCGGGTTTCTCCAACGTGAAGATGACTGACATCGCGAGCTCGACAAGCAGCATGAGCTGGGAAAGCAGCGCAAGTCCCAACTCAAATGGCAAGATCTCAGGCTAAGAATCGCATCAGCAAAAAACCAGTTGAATACCTAGTGCAATGTAGCCAGGATAGCCAGGATAGCCCAGTAGCTAACCCCCTGGTTTGTAGCAAGAGGAGGGAGCTAAAGACTGCTACAAAGTGCCCTGTAGTCACCCGGGTGACTATAATATCACCCATAACTCCGTAGCATTGTAGGCTCCATAGCGCTCCAGAGTACGAGATAGTTTTGATAGCTCACGATAGGGATACAAATGGAATTTATTTTGAATGAAAATACGACAAAATTGAGTCTACCGACACCTAAAATACTGAAACATGGACCTGCCGCAGTCAATGGACATCATCGCAAGAACAGCGGGTTGGCCCAAACCCAAGGAACGGGAACAAAAGGAACGAAGTTGAGCCTGGCCACATAGTTAGAGACGCCGAGGACTGAGAAAGAATGGAGAAATGACATACCTAGGAGAAGCACCGAGCAACAATACTACCAGCCGAAGATGAGGATGAAGACTATGCCGACCACACGAGGATCTGTCTAACTCTCGATGCCAAAGCTTTCGAGTACGAACCCACTCCTCCCATCGGACGCGGTCAGGCCCCAGATTTTGGTGGGGTAGAATACATTGACCAGCTCTATCAAGAAACTATGGATGCCAAAGAAACCAAGGATGAGGCATTGGAATCGCTCTGGGGACCCGTTCAATGTATATCATCGCCAATCCACATTTACGTTGAAGGAGTAGCGGCAAAAGGCAATAGTAAAACCGGCTCCTCGGGCGCTGGAATTTTCTTTGGCCCGGGTTCAACATCGAATAAAGCGCTCCGCGTACCGGGTCCAGGTCACCTATCCGCTGACCGAGCGCGATTATTCGCAATTCATGAAGCTCTACAATCCATCCCATCTGATAAAACACTTGTTATGTTTTGTACATCAAAGATGATAATCCGAATTCTGTGCTACTCGGCCGCGAAAATACAGCACTCGGATGGCCTGGCTCAAATGGTGATCTGTTTAAGTCTGTAGTGAAACTACTTGCCGGAAGACACGCTGGGACCTTTTTTGTGCTCGTTGACACAAAGGAG
The DNA here is from genome assembly GCA_029378395.1 of Mycena leptocephala. Classification (NCBI taxonomy): domain Eukaryota; kingdom Fungi; phylum Basidiomycota; class Agaricomycetes; order Agaricales; family Mycenaceae; genus Mycena; species Mycena leptocephala. The sequence goes on from JARJLF010000453.1 coordinate 11,541, forward strand.
GGCAACCCAGCTAAACGTGAGGCATACACGTTAGCAAAATTCGGGCGGACAATCAAAGGTGCCCACAAGACGTTTGACGCTGCAACAGTTCACACTGAGATGCACTGCAATAATGAGCACGCAAGTACGAACACCGGGAGATGGAAAGTGACCACTACCTTGGAGGAAACTTCCGCAGTCAAGCCTAAGCCATGGACAACCGGAGAAGATATTCCTGAGGAAGACAGAGGCCAGAGCCACAGAGGTCGCGCCAAGGTTCACGCCTTGCAACTTAGCCTTCGGACCAAGCTCCTGGATTGCAAAAACCCAAAAGAGTTTTGGGACTTTGTTCGCAAGCGCACTGACCCACGACCTAAAAAAGCTAAAGTTACTGTGACTCAACTCTCGGCAGACTTTGAGGCTCGATTGAATTATCCAAAAGTGCCGCCGACTACTTTCAACTCGGATCAACCCGCTTTTAACGCAAGAATGGCGAAGGAACTTCGGCCACCCCCGGACCTATCCCCCAGACTATCGTATACTCGCGACATAACCATCGAAGAGATTGAAGCCATGAAAAGGCACATAAAAGCTCACGGGCTCGACACAGCTATGGGTGTCGATGGCTTCTCTTATCAAGACTGCTTGGATATCCCCAATGAAAAGCTTCTAGAATTCTTTCTCTACTGCCTAAAAAATCAGGACATGCCGCGGTTCTGGTTGATGTCACTATTGATTGGCATTCTTAAAAAGGACAAGGACGCCACGGATCCCTCAAGCTACCGATTAATAGCACTCGAATGCTGCATGCTCAAAATGTTGACGTTGATAATTGACCGAAGAATTCGCGAAGGCTCCCAAGATATTGGGGCAATCCCACCCACCCAGAATGGATTCCAAGATGGACTTCGCACAAATGACAACGTCTTCGTGCTCCTGTGCCTCATTGACAAAGCAGAATCACTGAATAAACCGTTATATGTTGCCTACCTTGACCTCAAGAACGCGTTCCCGGGGACTGACAGGTCAACCCTGTGGGTTAAATTGGCAAACATGGGCATCTCGGGCCCTATGATTGAATGGTTGAAAATTCTTTATAATCGAATCTGCTACTTAGTTCGACTCGATGGTCAATTTGCGCCTGCTTTCAGGTCGCTTCTGGGAATTTTGACCGGCGATCCCGGCTCGCCGCACCTTTGGAACTTATTTATGTCCGACTTCATTCTCGCGTACCACCCGGAAGACATCGAGCTCAACGGCGTCCCAATCTGTCATGTTGAACATGCAGACGACATTCTCACCGCATCAGGGGCACCATCTGGTTTTCAAACTCACCTTAATGGAGCTCAAGCGTGGTCAAACAATAATGGGTGTGAAACATCAATTGCCAAATGTCTATATCAAATATTTGGACTGTGGCAGAAAGCCTACCCAATGTTTCATTTGGGTGGGAGGGTCATCAAGCAAGTACAGAAGGCTTGCTACCTTGGCATCTGGCTCGAAACGGGACGAAATTCTTATGGAGGGAGCATTACAAAATTAAAGCTAGAAAGGCAACCACAGTTGCCGACGTTATCCTGGGACTGGACCGCTTTGTTGGGCACTTACCCGCGTGGGATGCCAGAACTCTATATATGGCTCGAGTGGATCCGTATCTCACGTCTGGATGCGATGTTTGTCTAGACATTGACCTCAAGAATCTCAAGCTGTTGGAGCGGGTACAACTCCGTTTTCTGAGACGCATGCTCGGTGTTGGCTCCCGAAGCCTACGGGCAGTTCTCTTCTCCGAAACTGGAATATGGCCAATAAAATACCGCAGAGTTTACCTTGCACTGAGAAATCTCTGTTATCTGCTTGAACTAGACCACACAAGGCCAGCATGGAATGCGCTGCAACAGTCCATTTCTTTGGCTCGTGAAGGCAGAATCTCATGGATAAATGACCTCCGCATCGTCTTGTCGCGACTTTATATTCCCGTTGACCTAGATATATCTCCTGATATCAATGTTGCAATAGTCGAACTCGCTATGAAGGCTGTGAAAAAATCCATGGAAGCGTGGATAGACGATGAAATAGAATCTTCATCGCGAGTGCGCGATCTCCTCATTGGACGACTCGAAAGGGACAAGGAGACTGGGAAGTTGGTTAAAAAGTCGTTGGATTTCCGTCATTACCTCAGGGTAAAGCAACCAGAGCACCGCAAGGCTCTGACGAAGATGATCTTATCAAGCCACAGCCTTGCTGTTGAACGCCGCCGCTGGAAAGAACGTGGCAAGAACATTGTACCTCGCCAGTGGAGGCTCTGCAGGTTCTGTTACATTTATGTGGAAGACCTGGCACATGCGATGTTCAGATGCGAACACACAGAGCTCGTACAAATTCGTCAAATATTTCTTGACAAATTGAACCTTGAACTCCCTGGCTTTACCCAGCAATTCCCCGACCCACTGCAACTCTTCCGTGGACTCCTCCGAAAAGGGAAATTACGCCGTTGCTCGCAAAATTGGCGTATGACGTTCTCAAGATTTTCGACTCTGTACCAATGCTCCTGGTTTCTGAACCAGCCCCGGCAATTTGATTTTGGACGACTTGATTCATCGATGTGTTGGCTGGCTGTTGCCCTTCTTCGGAAGTTGGACACGCTAATCTCGTTGACTGTGGACCTTCCTTGGAAGTTGAACATGTCGACTTGTGGTTCATGCATGCCTTCTGCAAAGGGAAGACCTATGACAAGCTCCTTGTGTGCTGGTGGACTCTGGGGATTTTTACCTGGGAGGGGAGAACTCCTCCCGTACACTTGTGCACTGCACTTGTGGTCAGGTCCCATGAGGTTTCAACCAGAGGTCCAGCTATTCAAAGCTAGCCAGTACACAGTTGCTCAGCGTCTGGTAGTGTTCGATCCCCTGGAATGATTGTGTGCTCCGTTGGCATCTTGTAGTATTTACTGTACGGCTAACCACCCGTACACTACTACATGTTTTCTTCGGTAAACTCGTCGTTCATGTTGTGGACCTCGCGAGTATAATAACCCCCCCCCCCCCCACAAAATTTACAGAGCACTTTCAGACGACGCAAGACTCAGGCTCCCGCGAAACATTATCTTGAGCTTCAAGATAAAGACAGCTCGAAAATCTGATCGAAAAATGCAGGACAAAAGTGGCGGAAGATTGACGCGGAAGATTGTGAGAAGGCAACAGAAAAAAAAAACCGCAGATACGGAGCCCAATGTAACTTTCACCCAGATTTATGTAGCCCACAGTAGTTAAGGCTGTGAACTATGGTGATCTCTATAGTCGGTATGCATAGCTATTGTAGCTCTGGAGAGTTACAGACCGGCGAGCCGGATCTATCGCAGCTACAGACGGTTATTTTTGTCACCATATCTAGCCGACGAGCAATTTCCCACAGACTTTTTCCTGATGCGCGACAAGTATAAGGACTTTGGCGGACGCGTGCTAGGCCCTTGGATCCTTATCGGACGGAGCGGGCTCGCACCCGCAGTGGCAAGGACTAGACGAACAACTGGAAGTGAATTGGAAGCAGATATGTTGTCCCACCTAAGGCACCTACGTTGCCACTTACGTAAAGGCCTCTTAGGGGGGTTTACATGTATGAGTAAAACCCCCCTAAGAGGGGTACGCTTTCGTGAAGGGTTGTGCTTCTTTTAGTAAGTTTTACGAAACCATTCCAAATTGGGCCGAAATCCCGTGACTTTCTCAGCTTCTTCCTGCCTCCACCAAAATGGTCCTCGGCCACAAACACGCTACCAAGCCAGCTGCATGTGGCAGGCAGTACACACCTCAAGAGTGCTCTCAGGGTACACAACAAGCGCAGCAACAGGCCATCCAAGGGCTAGGTCATGCGTAGAAACATACCGCCACACGCCAGCGGCCATGCTCTCTTGCATTTTGAGCCAGCCCCAAACGCTCTGGATGCAGTCCCTATAGCCCCTGTCATCCCTGATGATAGGCCTGCCTGCACAGACACCAATATGGTGGATTGGATCGACAGGGAGGCACTCTGTCTGTACCTTCACAACCTTCGCCGCCTCGGGAACCCATCGGAAGCACCACCCAGCAGTCTAACAATGTATGGAACTAACTCCTGCCTCAACTGGAAAACCCTGGCTCTGTATTATGAGTCTATGCATGGCAAACAGTGTGATTTCTTGCACCTTCGCCACCCTTCGCCACCCTTCGCCACCTTTCGCCATGACCTTCGCCGCCTCGGAATCCCACCAAAAGTGCTGCTCAATGGCTTGGAATTGTCTTCTCCCTCAGTTGCAAACCTCTCGGCTCCAGTACATGGCTGTACACACGTCAAACAGTGTGATTGTCCACACCTTCGCCACCTTCGCCATGACCTTCACCTCGGAATCCCACCAAAAGTGCTGCTCAATGGCTTGGAATTGTCTTCTCCCTCAGTCGCAATCCTCTTGGCTCCAGTACATGGCTGTACACATGTCAAACAGTGTGATTGCCCACACCTTCTCCACCTTCGCCATGACCTTTGCCACCTCGGAATCCCACCAAAAGTGCTGCTTAACGGCTGGGAATCATCTTCTCCCTCAGCCGCAAACCTCTCGGCTCCAGTACATGACCATACACATGTCAAATGTGTAATTGTATGCACCTTCACCAATTTCGTCACCACCATTGCAGGCTCAGGATCCCACTAAAGGCACTGCTCAACAGCTTGGAATTGTCTTCTGTCTTACCTGCCCTCCGGAATAATCACATATTTAAAGGGCACCAACAACACCATTACCAGCTTCGACAATGTGCGTTGCCCTTTGCCTGTTATGTTATCCATTAACACTCTGTGCACCCCACAGCTGCAAGTGACAACAGATGAGTCCACCTCTGTGCCTCCCCCACTGGTTGTAGACCTCTGGTGGCACCCTTCCCAACCTTCGGCAGCACCTTTCGTGGCCTTGGTGGCTCAGCGGATTCATAGTTAATGCTGTAATTCCTTGCCATGAATGATTTTCTTGTGTTTCCTTGAATCACTGTTGCACACCTAATGAATTTAAATTGCTAGTTCCCAGCTATAGGTCTATTCAAGAGAATTCGGAGTGTCAAGAAGAATATATTTGAGGAATTCAAAGTAGTACAATTGATGGATCATGCATGCAAGCTAATAAATATAATAGTTGGATTCCCCTTGCATTCTGTTCACAGAGTTGGAGTTCAACGAATTATTGGCAGCAATATTTTCAACACGCAATATTGCTGCCAATAATTTGTTGAAGGCCAAGTACCCAGGGGGGAATGTTGGCAGGGTGCCACAAAGGTGGTGGGAGGTCGGGTTAAACATTATGTCAGTGCTCTGGACACCAGAAGGCTGCACAGACAATATGACCTCTATAATTACATGGTCAGTAGCACACTGAATGGGACAATAAACCTGCACTTGGGGCTCATGGACAAGCTAAAACAATTTTCCTGACTGGTTGAGACTTGCTGAGCACAGGAAAAATGTTTTGTATGGCAGCACATAATAAAGATGGTGGTTGAGGTCAAAGCCTTAATGAGAACTTAGCCGTGTTTCAGCTCGTTTCATGCACCGGTTTCCCACCATCACAGAAAATCCTAAACTAAAATTGGAGACCTTCGGGCAATACAGCAATGTAATTTCCGACATTTAAGCACACAAATCTGTGCGAGAGTCCTCGTAAGAAAAAAAGACCATGCTGGTTGACGGTTATAATGCTTCCTATTGGCTGATTGAATGAGGTGATCCGAGGTGGCATCATCTGTCAATTACGTGTACAACATCGGAGGAGGCAGCGAAGGTCATCGCGGAAGTGGCAAAGGTTGTCGCGGAAGTGGCAAAGGTCATCACAGAAGTGGCAAAGGTTGTCGCAGAAGTGGCGAAGGTCTTCGTGGAGGTGGCGAAGGTCTTCATGGAGGTGGTGAAGGTCTTCGTGGAGGTGGCAGAGGTGGCGGAAGTCACACAGAGGCTAAGAAGGTTGTTTCATACAGACCAATTTTTTCAAAAAACAATCAAGTTGAATCCTTAAAACCACATTTGGCAGCCGAAACTTTCCCTCTGCGAGACCGATTTTTTGGGGGCAGGTGGCTGTGCGAGATATGTCGTAAAATCGTCGGCCGGCTTTAATCGGTCTAAAATGGTTGGTCACATCAGTGGCAGTACAGTCTCGGAATAAGCCTTTCGAGTACGGTCACATGATGGGTAAACTTGACGCGTCGCCATCTTCATTCGAAAATCTGCTCTGCTGTCATATTTCATTTGTGTTCTCTTGCTAGTTTCACGTCCTGCTGGTAATCTTTTATCATCTTTTCCATTATAAGTGCATCATTCTGGCTGAATTGACCATAACAAAGGCCTTCTTGTACAGCGTGAGCAAACAAAGCCCACCACAAAAGCAGAGCTTTTTACCTGCCAAGCAGCAGGGCTGCTGCATTGCAAAAAGATGGCATCAAAATTCCCTTGCCCGAAGGCCTTCGCTGCCAATGCCGGGCTTTCTCCCTTGTTTACCCCCCCTTCTATCCCCTCTAGCAGCTCGGGAACGTCCACACAGTCCTACCACTCGTTCAAACCTAGAAGTCAAAGTGATTTGGTGAACTTTTTTTGTACTTCCGTGACCTTCGCACATCCACGAAAGCCTTCGTGTGGATTGTTTTTGTTGGCTACTGCTTCACCCACATCTCTGGAACGTCACTGCACTCCTACAACTTGTTCAAGCCCTTGCCATATGTCAACACCTGGCGCAATATCAATTTGATTCAATTCTCGGAACCCTTCGCGCATCCGCGAAGGCCTTCACATCTATTCTTTCTTGGACTCTCGTATCGCGCTATTGTATACATATGTCTTGGTATCCATGTATCATATTCCAATGTTTTGCTAAACCCGTACCCGTACTATTGCTGTACACCTACTGTACATCCTTCACTGGAGACCTACTGTACATCTTTCTTGGTATAAAGTACATACTGCTGTATATTTTAGCACCAACAATGTAATTGACATGTGTGCATATACCTTGTGTGCCCAGCCAGTGTTTCCTGTGATACGACGATACCAGAGAAGGTGGCGAAGGAGTCGGACCGCGGAGGGTGTTTCCCGATTGGGAAGGCTGGCAGACAAATGAAGGCTACGAAGGCCGGCGCAGGGTGAGCGTAGATCTTTACCTTCGTCGTCAGGGGGCCTCTTAGGGGGGTTTTACTCATACACGTAAACCCCCCTAAGAGGCCTTTACGTAAGTGGCAACGTAGGTGCCTTAGGTGTACCACCGACACTTCCCCTCCGTTATTCCTTGTGTGCCGCCATCCAATCCGTTCCTACGCCCGTCAGCCACTCCTTTGTGCTCCTTCTCTTTCTCCGTCCTCCATCTCACTCTAGTTATCCTCGCCTTTCCTTCCTCTTGCGCCTTCACATCTTCGCTCGTCCTGACCCTCTTCTTTGTCCTTACTGATGCCCGCCCATAGTCTAGCTCTACACACCAAGCACGCGCGCCCACTCCCTTGCGATGGACGCTAGCAATCATCGGGACTGGAGCGATTCGGAATCGAAGCTCCTTCACGGTGGCTAACGACGCTGTGGGCAAGGACACACTACCACTCTTCGCTACCGAGACGTCCACCGCCGAATCCGTCTCCATCTTCATGTCCCACATCCGCCTGCCCCGCCTACCCCCGCCCCCCCCCTCCGTTCCGTCTCGTCAAATAAGGAAGATTGTGCAATCTGCCCATCACCCCTGCGCACGTCCTCCCTCCCCTCTTCTCGGACCTAGTGCCTTATGATTATGGATGCGGGGAGGTATGGGTAGGGTGTAGACGTCCCAGGAAGGGAGCGCACGTGGTGGACCCATCTACCGCATCATTCCCGATGACGACAATGTATTTGCGTGTGCGAGCTGCGTTGCGCATCCATGGACGAGAGATTTGACAGGGAGGTGTCTGAGAATGTTGCGCGTGTGGGCGTCGACAGCTGGCTGGCGCAGGCGGCTTTGGCTTGTACCCAATTCGTAGTGTCGGCCCAGAAGATGGGTTGGGTCGCACTGTGGATCCACGGACGACTCTGGGCTTGACTTCCGGGTGAAGCTTCTCGTATTGCCACACCTTCCGTCAACGTCTCCGGTCCCTGTTTCCATTCATACTCTCCCTCATTTTCCCTAATTCAGTGCCGGAATGATGATTCGCTCTCGCCGCTCCGCATCCACACCTACCTCCTCGACATCGGCACCTCCTCCTTTCCGTCCTGCATCGGTGACCGATACCCTCCCCCCGGGCACCTCGTCCCTTCCCCGTGCACGATGGCGCCCCTACAAATCGGGTCTAAGGCGATTCGACTTGAAGGTGTCTTGGGATATCGTGCGAGGTCGTGGACGGCCCGGCTGGCCCTCTGCACCCTTTCTACGGAGTCTGAGGACGACAGTTGCTGGTTGCGTGGGCCCGCTTATTTGCGTCAAGTATTTGCGGAGAGCCTACTGCATTCTCTCGCTCACCGTGCCGCTCCTCTTTCATCCGTACTCGCACACCCTATCTGAGTCTTTCCACTGCCTTGCGCAGCTCCCGCGCCGGGCTCGCACCCAGTCCCACCCCCCGTTTGTTTGTCGTCGCGGTCGAGCGCCGGCCAAGTCCACGACGGAGCAGCTTCATGCCGTGCTCCGAGACCTTCCATACTTCATCCTCGGGCACCGTTTATGGTGTATATATGGGACTGACTCTCATGCACCTCGCCGAATAATAGTCATTCGATACGCAATACATATATGGATACCTCATCTGTTATAGTATCGTAGCACCCCCGTCGTCGTACTGCGTCCGGCGGCCGCTAGAAGGTGGATAAGGGGGAACAGACCATTTCATTCCAATTTAGGCACCGAATGCGTTGAGCCGGCGCTGAGAAATACTGCCGTATGATGATACTATCTCTGGAACCAAGGCATACTCGAATGGCGCTGGTTATCTAGAGCCTGATGTTCAAGTGCGCTTCGCTGGTCATTTTATCGGCACACCAGAACCATACTACATACATAACAGACGAGGCGGATCCCTCTGCGCTAGAAATAATTTAGTTGAAGGGAGAAATGTTGTGATAGCATGGGCGCAACTGTTCATTACTTCAGCTTTTGTTACTGCTATATATTTCCCAATCTTTCTTCAAGTTAGACCGGTAACCGATCTGTCTACGGGCATACATACTGTCGTAAAATTCTTCTCACTATATCTTAAAAGATTGTATCTCACAGATTTGTTCAATTGTTTTAGTTCTACCCTATGAAAGTACATGACAGTAAAATTCATAACTTGAAGTAAATTTAAAGGTTGTGAAGCTAGATTCTTGCTGTAAATTTTGCTATCTGCAAGCCTTACAACCAAGATGTGCCAGTTATATCTCCAACACTGAGCGAAAGTGACTCGGCCATCTCATTCATGCCCTAGAAGTGAGTCCCCGTGATATCTGCGAGCCTTTGAACCAAGATGTGTCATTTATATCTTCAACACTGAGCGAAAGTGACTTCGCTATCTTATTTAGCTCCTGCAAGTGATCCTCCATCATGGGGCGACCTCGCCAATCCTGGTATGCCCAGATGATAAATGCTCTCATAGCACCACTCTGACGCAGAGCTGTGCGCTCAGTGTAACAAAGTATATGCAGAGTGTCCATCCATTGGTCCAGTTCTAATCGATCGATAAAGCCAATGGAGGTGAAGAAAACTTGAACAGCATCAAAAAAACCCAGTAGCTTCAATTTCTTCCACTGATTCTGATTATTGTCAACCTGAGATTGATGTGCCTTCTTCAGTAATAGTTTGAATGCTTGTGATCTAGCATCCATTGAATCGCTTGGTGATAACACATATTTAACAAGCTCTGAATATTGATCAAATGAAGCAAAAGCTCCAATCAGGTTTTGAGTAGGAGCCTTTAAATTCTCAAGACAGATACCAAGGGCTATCTGGACCTCAATTGGTGTACTTTGAAATGAGTATCTTGTTGGGTCGGGTATTGCCCCTGGCTGCAGATGAGAGTAGACTCGTGGGTCCATCTTTGATAAGGCAATGACCAATTCGTGATGAAGCGATTGCTCGGTGGAAAAAGCGAATTTGAATATTTCTGCAATAGCGATATGATAGTGGCTATCATCGCGTGCTGGTTCAGCCAGGAGGCCAAGACTAGCCACAACGAATTTGTCATGGACCATGTGAATCATGTCCTGAGACTTGAAATATTCCGGAAATCTCAAAATCATTGATAATGATGCACACAAGAGGTAGTAAAAGTCATGGGCTCGACGGCTTTCATTTGAATATTTGAGAACCTCAATGTCTGGCACTGATTGAGTGAATATTGCCAAAGCAACTGCAATTGAGGTGTTTAATGCATGATTTGGTACTTTCCCCAGAGATCTTACAGGAACCATGCCCTGCTCTCCCTTGTTGTTTTGACACAACAACCATCCATCAGCATATTCTTTTAGCACAGTCAGCATTTCTCCAACTGAAATTGGCAGCTCATCAGGCAAACTGCGCATAAATGTGCATTGAACAGTAACTGGCAAAGTAGTCTTCAAGCTTAAAAGTTTAACCAGAAGCGGCACCACTTCTGTGTCTAAAGCATTTTCTGAGCGTGCTGTAGTCCACATGCTTATATCAGTTCTCTTCCTTTTTGATATTTCTTGGGCCAAGGTTTCTACCATCATTCTTGTGTGGAATGAAGTGTATCCAGTGTCACCATTGGTTTCATCACAGATATTTTGCAACAAGCTGGTGATTTCATTGAGTGATCTACAGGCACAGATGCAGGCAACAAAAGCCCCTGGATTTTTTCGCAAGCCTCCCTCCACCATCTTGACTTGTGAGTGGATAAGATCCGCTAAGTCAGATCCTCTTTGATGACCCCCTGTTCTCATAGCAAGATTGAGTTCAATATGCCACAGACCGCGGGCATATAGCTCAATCTGATCATATTGCATATGTTCTGCCCTTAGACAAGAAATTAAACTTCTTTGAACTGGAGACAGCAGTCTTTCAAGTATGTCAACATGTTCAAAATCTGCCGAAAGCCCAGCTAAGGATTGAATACTGTGCTGTGTGAGCAATTTGTCTGTGGATGTAGACACCATCCAGAGGATGGCCTGTCCATCTAGCCAATGAAAAGAACTTGGTTCGCTGACAAATTGCATCTCATCTCCATACTCTGATACCCAAGAACCTGGTCCCAAAGAATGTCTGCTGTTAAACTGATGAAATTTCACAGCTCTCTTGAAAATAATTGCCCTTCTCCTGATGAATGTGAATTCCAAGGAAGGGAGATATGATGGGTAAACAAGACGGTATCTGGAGGAATAGCATTTATATGTTGTGTTGGCATATGAAATGAAATTGATGGTGAGGTTGATGGGCAAAATCAATGGCCAGGCCAGGAAGGAAACCACCAAACGAAGGAATGGTGGCAGTAAATTCCACATCCACTGGCCCACTCCCACCAATATCATGACAGGACACAAAATGATTGACACTATCCCAGTACATAAGTGTGGACCATTATTCGCTAGTGTCAACAGGATATTCCTCAGGATTGAGCGGATTTGGGTCATGATGTTCCGCAATGACAGTTGTTTCCAGAGATCGGAAATTCCTTCCATAAAATGTTTGAGACCTGAGCTGTTGAGGGCTTTTCGCAGTGGAAACAGGCTCTGATAAACCAATGGTGAAACTGCAGTTTTCCATGGAGAGTTGCACAGTCCTGGAAGCAGTAGGCTAGCCACATGAAAGATAAAAATGATGCCAATGATCGTAGTTGTGGCTATTGCAATTGTGTTGTTGAGAGAAAAGAGCAAAATTGAAAGTCCTGCCAGGAATAGTATAACACAGACAGACAAAGCAAAAGTCAAAAAACCAATAATCTGAGGTGTTTTCCACCTGATGAGGGCATTAAATCTGTGCTGTCTCATGCGAGAGCGTAATTGGTGCGATGCGGGAAGCCCAGCCGAGTATGCATTTAGCCATTGCTTTATCAGCATAGCTATTGCGGCATCACCAAGAGAGCAGGCCAACGAGGCGAACCACAAGCCATTGACCCATACATTATCTGGAGAAGGAACAAATTTTGGAGGCACAACATTTGGCTGTGAGGTGTTCAGCTGAGGGTTTTTGAGAGCTTGCACAATATCCAAAAGTAAATCATTTGTCAAGGCTTGGGCACTGGGTCCTAGATCCTGAAATGTCTCAATGACAAAGGCAGTGACCACAGCTGAGAACAAAGTAGCCTTCAAATTTTGGTCAGGAACCACCTGTATACAGGCGAGGAGAAGACACGGAGTTCTCACAACAATGAGCATGGTATCCAGATTTTGATTCCACTGCCGAAGCAGTTGATCATCGTATGCATCGGCTGTCCTGGTATATTCTTGCCATATTGTTGCTCCTTCAGACATTTCTTGACCAAGTTCATCTCGCATTGACTACGGATCATTTTAATAACTTATCCGAGGAACAGCAGTCAACTTACATTTGGTAGATCCGAGAAAGAGTCTGACTTTGAAGTTTCTTGTGATTTGTGCGACATTAGGTGGATGTGGGAGCTGGTGGAAGACAACCAAGTCACAGAGCTTTATAGGAAAAGACATGAGATGGACAGATTGTTGGCATGACAAAAGTGGCCACATTGACAGATCGCAGCCATAGAGCAGTTGATCCGTGTGAAAATAACTGGATCGAAGCCAATAAAACGGGGCTTCCTTCCCAGGGATATCGGCACACTTTTACAGCCGATGTCAGTACCGAGGGCGCGGATCGAAAATGTTCTGTTTTGGGATGTTTCCAAAGAATTCCCATATCTCTGTCAGTTCTTCACCAATTCACATAAAAACTAATTAGATCTACTCAGCTAATTCATGCACAATTAGTGATAGAGAGGAACTTGCGAAAATATTACGTATTAGGTAATTTCTGTTTTGGGGCTGTTTTTGCACTGAATACTGTCTAGCATGGTGAGAACATTTCCTAGTGACCTAGAATTTTTGGAGGGACAACGTGTATATGTTATGAAATAAGTGATTGAGCCAGAACTATATGAAATGTCCAGATGAATGTGATCTTGGCAATATCTCTGAAAGCCAAAAACTGCCAAATGTTTTCACTGGAGCTAGAAGGACTGTAACTAAATTATCCTCACTTCTGGCTCTATCACATGTTTTGTCAGGTATGGATGTTGTCTCTCCCAATATTCTAGGTCACTGGGACATGTTCTGGCCATGCTAGATGGTATTCAGTGCAAAAACAGCCCCCAAACAGAAATTGCCTAATACGTAATATTTTCGCAAGTTCCTTCTACCACTAATTGTGCATGAATTAGCTGAGTAGATCTATTTAGTTTTATGTGAATTGGTGAAGAACTGACAGAGATATAGGGAATTCTTTGGAAACATCCCAAAACAGAAAATTTTCGATCCGCGCCCTCGGTACTGACATCAGCTGTAAATCTACGTCTGACCCAAATATATCTTCAAATTTTATTTTTCAACTTCCATTCTCGCGGAACAGAAAGAGCAGATTATGTCAGGATTTGCTAGTGTAGCCATCAATGTTCAAACTCCTGGTTCTTCGACTCTGCGGCCACGAGTTAGGTGACAAAGTTGCTCAATTTATGTACTTCATATTTGTGAAAAACTTGTTCTGGAATGCATACCAGCATCCGACGCGGCCAGCGATCGACGCATCAACCTTTTCGACAGACTACAACATGCGAGGTACGAGCACTATTGTTGTAGTGTCTGTTTATAAGAGACTAGTCTGTCTCTTCGGGTGACCGTGACGGTTCCATTGATAGAAACAATTATTAGATCTGTTGGTGGCGAGGAGTCCACATATGCACCGAAAGAAGCTGGGGAGCCTCATCGTTGTGTCGCAGAAGAAGAAACAGAGCTAAGCTGAAGCCTGATATGGGAATTGCTCCCGAGCGGGCTGGCTCCCGGGCGGCAATTCGTGGTTGTGCCTATTGTGTACTGCGACCAACTCGACGTTCCAACCCCTTGGCCTCCCCCACTATGACATTCCTAAAAAGTTAATTGATTACAAATAAGATAAGATAACGCTAACGTCAAAACACTTTGCAAGTCGTATGTAGGCCAAGTACTAATATTAATGTTGTTTTCTGCAATAAAATCCGTTGAATAAGACGTGTTCCAGCTTACCGCGGTCTGTCATCAGTTGGTGCAGGCCTAGCGCAGTAGAACATGGCAGTGCCGGTTGATCTGTCCCACGTCGAAGGTGCCGTGCCTCGTGTTGACCTCAGCCTCTTCTCCTTCCCAAGACACGCCCGTGCCAGCCGTAGGAACGATGCCTCCTCGCGTTCTAGGGTTTGTAGCATCCTCTGGTCCCGGAATTGCTGCTGGAACTTCAGGCCCTTCGCAAACTCGACAACCAGCTCAATATTTTCGTCCATCGCCTCGAGAAACGTGAGCTGGCCATCCTCCGGCTTGTGTGTGTCGACCATGTCATCGTCGTCGTCATCGTCCCAGTCCGGGGTCATTTCCATGCTAGTTGGGTCTGCAGTAACGTCTTCCGAAGTCTCGTCCTGAGTAATTCTCATCTGACAGTGGCCGCAATGAAGGATGCACCTAGAACGGCGTGGTGTGCCTGCGCTTGACCTCTAAGAAGAACACAGGAGGGACCCGCTTGACACCCTGAACGGTGTGTTTACAAATGAGGAAGCGGGAGGTTGGCAGTGAAGGACAGGTACAGAGTCCTTTTTTCGCGTCTGTTTTGTATGTTGGATTCACGGGGAGGGTTATAGGTGTCTTTTCGAGCCGCCGCCATGTTCTCTTGAAGTCCTTGCACCACGCAGGCAGCTCACGATACTGCCCCGTGTTGGTAAGCACCCGGTCAAGTTTCCGGTAATAACTGGGTGCTAACTTGACAATTAGGATCCACGCCAACAAGTCACAGTGCGGCATGTGGAAATGGTGCAGGAAGTCATGCTTAATACGCCGCCAGCTATAGATTGTAAGTAAAATCCACCGCTGGTGATGACAATTGTGTACTGACTGGCTTTCCAAGATCATTGTGGTCTTCAGCACAGGTATTTCTGCATGTGCTGAGCGTGCCCAGAGCTCCAACTGCGACTTTCGGTACCAGTTTTCCCATAGGTATGCCCAAACCTCTCGCAGTCCATGCTCGACGCAAAATTTATACATCTGCATCACAGCCCAGCGCTTTATCCCTTCAGGGCTCGGGTGCCCGTATCTGGGGAGCAGAGGATGGGCACAATAGTGCTTCTCCAGCATATTCACAATGGGTTCTCGGAACTGGGCTGGACAGAAGGTGCGCCGTGTCTGCTTGTCTTTCCCCCCCTTCTCCTCACTCTCGCTGTCAGATGCCGGGTCAGTTCCAGCTGGCTTGGCCTTTTCTTTCCGCGGCTTCGGTGCTGCGACTCCTGTGGTACGCGCTTTCATCGCCTGCACCAAGACCTTCGGATCTGCGGCGTCCTCCTTCTGCGTAGGCTTCACAACACGTCCACGTCTCGTGTGGACAGGATCGGGTGTGTCCGATCCTGTGTTCTCCTTCCCCATTGTGATCTTAGCTGCCTGCAGTGATGGCGTCGGTCCTACGTCACCATCCATGGCCTCCTCAGCTCTGTCATCGACCACGCAGTCTCCGGCAACGTGCAAACGATGCTCCAACTCCATCCCCGTCACGGAGTCGATGCAAATGTCGCTCACACAGGGGGCATGCCCCACTGCTTAAATTCCATAAGCCGCAGACGCTTATGAACGGCGGTTTGCTCGCTTATTGATGGCTCGGAGAAATTGCCGCGTGTTTCCCTCGTGTGTATGTGTAATGCACATTTATGTGTCATGGGTTCAAACCTGCATAGTAGCATTCTTTTTGACACACCACATTTTATTTAGTGGCAGACTCAGAAATAGACAAGGAATGTTGATCACACATACAACAGATTACTGAACTCTCTGTAAATATATCCTCTACAGCAGTTCTATATTTTTTTCCAGCCTTCATGACCTTGTGCTTTTCTAACAACTCATAGTGAATAATTTTCGAGAGGGAAGTTCAGTGGATCTGACATATGCCATCAGGGTGAATCATACTTGTGCTATTCTATGAACTTTTTTTGAAACAAAACTCAAGATAATGTATCAGCTTGGCCCGGTCCCATTTTCTGGAACATGCCAAGTTGTAATATATTGTGCTCTACTCATCATCCCAGCACTCTCAATGAGGCACCCATTTTGAGGTTATGGATCTTAGGCACCCAAATGGTAGCATATAAACACTGACTGGCCTATGTTCCATCTGGCACTATACCATTAGTTCCTCCTCAAACACTGCAAACATTTGGTAGAGGAATTTTGCCTGTATCCCTCTGAAGTCTTATACTTTTCACGATACTGGCTGTGTTCCAAGGAGCCAAAGACGATATTCTAAGCTCTATGGATTGCATTGAATAAGGGAATATTTGCTGTGTACCTGAAAGAAATTCAACAATGCAGACAGATATATGTCTACATAAAGTTTGGTAATTTTTAGAGGTGTAGCCAACATTCCTTGTGTACTTCTGAGTCTGCCAGCAAATGAAAGGTGATATTTAAAAAGAATGCTGCTATGCAGCTTTGAACCCATGACACATCAATGTGCATTACACATGCACACGAGGGAAACACGCGGCAATTTCTCCGAGCCATCAATAAGCGAGCAAACTGCGAGCAAACTGCCGTTCATAAGCGTCTGCGGCTTATGGAATTTAAGCGGTGGGGCATGCCCCTTGTGTCACGCCCTCCCGAGATGACTTGGGATTGACGCGTGGCCTAGCCTCATTCGTGTCAACCCGTCCGAGCGCTTGATGGGGCGGGATGGTGATGCGAAGACCATTGGAGACTGTTATGGTCCGCGGCAGTTGGGAGATGGGTATGACAGGTGTGATTGTGTCTGGGATGCCCCCCTCGTACTCTCCTCCATCGGCCTGGCCAGCTGGAACGAATGCGAGGTCGATGAAGGAGAACTTGGCATGTGCACGGCCGGGATCATATGGGGTGGTCGCGAGTTTGGCATTTGCGAGTCGGGTGCGTACCGCACGACGTAGATGCCACCAACAGAGACTAATCTTTGCATTCCAGACGTCCTTGAGCATGCCGGTCTCCACCATATGCTTGTCAACATGTGTGAATCACGCGATAATCCCGTACATGTCTCGCAGACACTTGGCCCAAGCGGTAAGAGCATGTCGACACTTCCCTTGATCAATTGAAGAAGCTGTCGACAGGAGACAGTATGACAATGGGAAGCCGGCATTATCGTACTCGCCCATGGTGCTATAGAGCTCAAGGTGCTTTGAGTTCGTATTATCTGCGCTGCTGTCAGTCTGAGTTTCCTAATTAGGCCACCAGCACTTACAAGTGGCGTCAACACCAGTTTCGACAATCTTGCCCTTCAGTGGCCCCGCAATCTTCTTCATACCCCAACACAGCACCTCCATGCCTTCGGGAACATCTACCGGCTCGAAGATATCAACATCGTCTTTGTGTTCCTCGAGCAGTTTCTTCGTCAACAACAATTGGTCATCGTCAAACCGCTGTGAGCCATCACTTTGTGATCACTCTGGAACGGCACATACGAAGTGGAAACGGCATCGCCAAATAAGGACAGAGCACATTCCCGATCCGATGCACATTGCACTCACATAAAACGGATCCCGACCCCGCACGCACTACAGCAAATTGACCAACCAGAGACACACGCCCAAGAAAGATAGCGGAACGGCACGCGTAAATATTGATTGGCATACAACCGCTCGCTGACTTTGCGATCGCCAACTTAAACGCACACCCAAGAAAGAAAGCGGAACGGCACGCGTAAATATTGATTGTCTGCAACGCCGCTCACCGACTTTGCGATCACCAACTTAAACGCACGCCCAAGAAAGAAAGTGGAACGGCACGCGTAAATATTGATTATCTGCAACGCCGTTCGCTGACTTTGCGATCGCCAACTTAAACGCACGCCCAAGAAAGAAAGCGAATGGCGCGCGTAAAATATGATTGACATACAACGGCCGCTTGCCGACTTTCCAAAGTCATGCACCCTTCCGTTTCTCCCGCTCGCACGCGCGCCGCCTTTTGTTTTCTGCGCCCTGCCTTGTGTTTTCCCGCTGCACGCCCGACTTTGCGACTCTGCGCGCCCGACTTTGTGACTCTGCACGCCCCCTTGGTTTTCCCGCTCGCGCTTCACCTCCGCCTCGCGCTCCACCTCCACCTCGCCCTCCACCTCCGCCTCGCCTCACCTCCACCTCGCCTCCCTCCGCCTCGCCTTGCCGGCAAAGCCGAGCCAGGCGCCGAACGAAACAAAATCGAGTAGGATATGGTTATGAAGCTCGTGGAGCGGCCTTCAAGAAGGAATAGCTCATTCAAGTCGGGAAGAGTACCAACAAAACGAATAAGGAGAACAAGATCAGGGAAGAACGGCCAACCAAGACGAGACCTAAGGAACGGAAAACTCGCGCATAGGTTCTGGAATGTGGAACTAGGAGTGGAAACCGTTCCCGAAACAAGGAGCATGTGTCCAAAGAGCGGAAATCTCACACACAGCCTCCAGGAACAAGGAGCTGAGAGCGGAAATCCTTCCCGACTGAAGGAGCACGCGTTCGGCAAGCAGAGAATTCGCGCACAGCTTCCAGGAATGAAGAATTGAGAGCGGAAACTGGAGCGCCATGCGTTCGTCGAGTGGGTTCCCCACGTGCAGCTCAGGAACGGAGCGGGAACCTCTTTCGAGTCACAAAGACGGACGGAACCAGTCAAAGGAGCATGTGGCGCTCCCAATTTAGGGAACGGAATGCGATGAGTCAGAGAAGGACAAGAGGAACGTGTAGAAGGCAGTGCTAGAGGGTTGATTTCCTATAAATACGAGACGCTGCTACAAATAAAGACATCTAATTTTCCCATCTAAAACTACCAGCGCATCTTAAGTGATACACAAGTACCGCCCACCAGGGTACGCCGACTACGAAAACAAGGTCTCCAGGGCTGCGCCTGGCAGAACATCGAACCGCCGCCCTTGGATTGTCCGCCGCTGTACGGACCGCTCGACATAACAGCGATCTCGAGCACCACGCCAGTCATCGCTCGAGTTGTATAACTCCCCGATCGCTCACATCGAACGGAACAGGTATCGACCTTCATCGCGGCTCTCAAGAAGCCGACTCCGCTCGTTAGAACTTGCGAACGGAAAGAAGAAGACGATTTGTAGAGAATTTAGTAGGGAACGGACTTGGAAAGAACGGAACGGCAGACAGGAGCGGAGTCGTTGAAAACAAGTTTAGGGCCTCCCAGCGCAAGAAGCACCCCAGAAGAGGTCAGAGGACCAAGGGTAGCTGTATACAAAAGAACCGAGAACGGCCCCATAGCGTTTATAACAACGGAAACCGCATCGCATCTAAACAGTCGTCCGCTCCTCGACAGGATTGTAGAACGGGACGTGTTACAAAATTCAGGGAAGGCTAGACTTTGGGCGGATTCTCCTCCGTACATTAGAATAGCGAACTGTACGACCAGATATTCTCTGGGGCGTATCAAAATCCTCTAAATAAACCACACACATTTTACTGCTACCACAGTCTCGCGCAGCGACACCATTATCTCCCCCAAGGACGAACACTCTCTACTTGCCCTTACCACCACCACCTATCGGCACCTAGCAGAGGCGCAGTCATCATCACACCGCCAGAACATCTCGCTCATCTCCATCCATGCCCTGTGAATTTGCGCGGCAGTAACACTGGGAAAGGTTGCCTGTATCTGGCCAACCATCGCTACTGGGGTAAGCCATTCCACATTTTCGCGTATCATATCTAGCGCCTCGGGGGGCATGGAGACGTCGGTATAGCTGACGTGCTTTCCAGCATGCTTGAGCTGGACGGTTACATAGAGATTTTCTTTGTCGTCCTTTCGTGTTCGGCAGCTGATGGATAACTTGCTTTCACAGGGGTATCGCTTCAGGCTGACATTGTCCCGATTACGGACATCCGGATTTTGTGACGCCTTTGATTTTTTCTTCCGTGCCTCATCCTGACTACACCAGAAGCGGGTCCGATGGCCGCTGGCTAGCTTCTTATGATCCTTTACACTACATATATCCGGTTAGCATTATATTTATTACATTTAAATCTTACTTACGTCCACTGGTAGTTGCTAATTTTCCAGATTTCTGCGGCAACCATCTGGACACGCTGCCTTGGGGACACCAGGGGATTGGCGGGGATAGGATACATGCCGTGGAAATCCACAGCTTTCCCTGTTTTGAATTCGGCCCGCAAAGTGTCACAGAAGCTCTCGGCATCGGCGAATGTCTGAGTCTCACGTCAATACAGGTGAGGACCAGATTGAGATACTTACTTCAATCCCTCCATCGTCCTCACGCGTGTCATCGTCCGAGTCTTCTTGCTCGGCATCTCCTCGGGAGGGTGAGCCGTCGTCGGAAGACTGATCTGTCCTCTGCCGGGTGGTGGGCCTGTCATCGGTGCCTCCGAGAGAGGCCCTTCTTCTCTTTCGGGATGCTGTGCCATCAGTAGCACTCGCTTTGACCAAGCTAGCTGCCTTTGTCCTTTTTCCCCTTTGATTTTTGCTGTCGAGAGATCGGCAATAGTCACAGCTCTTGTATTTGTAGTCCTGGTCCAATAGAGTTTTACACCATGGTTTAGAGCATTTTTTTTGTGGCTGTAAGAGGTGAAGACGGTGTTTGTAGAGGCTCATCCATGGTAGAGGAGGTTGTTGACGCTCGAAACACGTTGTTTGGTTTCGCATCGAACACGTGCTGATGAGATATGTCTTTTTTGGAAATGTCATAGTGGGGGAGGCGTGGGCCAGTTCGACGTTCCTTCCGTTTCTCTCGCGGGGCTCTCGTTGCTTGTCACAGTTATATACCGTCCCCTATATCTGCTCTTTCAAGTTCTCTCCTTGGGACAGCTTCCCACGTAGGGCAGCAGGAATGGTGTTGTCGACTTCCTAGCAAGCTTCCTAGTCCAACCTTCCACCTTCAAGTTTTTATCTTTCGACACAGTCCAACGGCAGGGACGTTGCGCAGCATGGGCCGTATATGGTCGAATTTCTGTGCACCGATGACGGCGGGTCTGGCTGGTCCAGGCTGGATCTCGATGCTTTCGTATTCTATGTGGATGAGGACATGGGGTGATATCTGTATGCGTTGGAGGACGGGACGGACTCGGAGAGAAGCCTCAAACTCAATTGCTGATGCATTACCCCAAGTCACCGCATTGCAGACGAGGACAGCGGAAGCATGTTTCTGGGGAATTGGCAAATGGCAAGTCCTTCTCCCTTGTCTTCTGTCATCTACATCTGTCCATCCCTGCACGCCCCCGTTCTCCGCGCCCCAATCTTTATTCCTTCCTACGGTTTTACGACGCCCTCCCCAATATTTGCGCGCCCTACAGCTATTACCGTTACACATTCCCTTTTTTAGATACATAATGCATTCGCTTCGTTTCGCCTTCTTTCAATCCTGTCCCTTCCATCCATTTCCGCGCATCTTCCCTTCTCCAATTTCATTACTTGGGACTGCAATCTGACCTCCGCCGAATACAGGAATACTAGTGATCCGCCGAGGCGTCGGGTGCTCGCGAAGCACAGCCACATATTCGCCCAGATTCAAATGCGATTTTCCCGGGTCGGTTCGCCCTGATTCCTATCAGGTTCCGGATGTTGCAAAAATAGAAAGAGGAAAAAAATTGGGGGAAATCTCAGAATACCCTTATACTGTGTCCATACATATATATGAGCATCAAAAAAATAAAAATAAAAATAAATAAAAATAAAAATAAAAAAGAAAGAGGAAAAAAATTGGAAGAGGGAGGAAAAAAATCGGAAAGGGGAGGAAAAAAATTGGGTGAAATCTCAGAATACCCTTATATTGTGTCCATACATAGTATATGAGTTCAGGAGCATCATCCTCGCAGGATTAGGGCCAAGGTTGAGCTGAACGTCGCTATTGCATCGGTAGAATGTCGGATCATCGGGCCGTCGTACGTACACTGCCACCACATTATTTATGTTCACCCCCAAAAAACCGATTCGATAGAAATAAAATAAAAAGTGGACCTCGATAGGCCGTGACGAATCTAACTTGTCCCATATTGTTTTCGAGGTCGGCTCGACCCAATTGGGTGAACGTTCCCACACTCCGGGATTATCCGGACTTTGGCGGGAGAGGGTGGGAGGCAGCAAACCCGATGTCAACTCAACCTCGATCGAATCGAAATCAATGTCTGACAGTCGAGGCGGACTCGACTCGACGGCAAACCAGCTCTGAGCTGGTTGAATAAATAACGTGGTGGCAGTGTATGACGGCCATGACGGCCCGATGATCCGACGTTGTTCTACTGATGCAATAGCGACGTTCAGCTCAACTTTGGCCCTAATCCTGCGAGGATGATGCTCCTGAACTCATATACTATGTATGGACAAAGTATAAGGGTATTCTGAGATTTCACCCAATTTTTTTCCTCTTTCTATTTTTGCAACATCCGGAACCTGATAGATTCCGGTGTCATTCGAACCGTTAGGGAATAGGGAATCTTTTGGGATACTTTCCAGCACAATAGTTGAGGAAATGAGTGTTTTTGAGGGCATTCTTTCCCTGACCCGGACTGTCAGCCACGAACTTACAAGTTTGTTCTTGTTTCCTGCAATTGCTAGCCCTCCCCGTTGTCACGTGCGGTTAGGATAGAATTGCTTCGCTTCGCTCGTAAAAAAAGTTCTGCATTCCTGCGCTCCTGGTCCCGCTATCGTGGTAAACACGATGCGTGGCGATGTCGCGAGACTCGCTCTCATTCGCTTGTACACCGCTACCCATGCACCGCCGACGTCCTGCACATACACACGTACACGACCCGGAGCAAAGACGCGTGGGCCGCACCATGCTGTTCGCTGCCCCACCCAAAGTCGATCCCCGACCCAGGCCGGTACTGGAAGACGCAGAGACGTCTGCCCTCCGCCCTTTTCGCGCACCATCAGCTGTCTCGGAAGCGCCTCCTGCTTCCTCTGCATCCACCTGCGCCCTCGAAAACCATCTACTCATGCAGCGAGGAGAGGCGTCTACCCTTGAGATGTCTCCTTCCTCGCTCCTCGCTCCTCCTTCCTCGCGCTCGCGTTCGCCACTCGGGAGCACGGAAGCTGGATGCACGCTCCGCTCGACGCCTGCGTGATGTCGGCGCTCTCGAGTCTCGATCTGCTGCGATGGCGTATTCAGCAAGGAGAGACGTCATCCTCCCTCCCTCCATCCTCTCTCCCCGCGCCGAAGCTGAGAGGAATACACGTCCCGCTTTATGTACATCCACCTCCGCCGTCGGTATAGACGTCGCCGCCCTCGATCTCCTGCCAGCAAACGGAGACCCTTCATTTCCACTCCTCCTTCCTCGTTCCTCGCACTCGCCACCCGGCTCTGAAGCGGAAGCGCGTCCTGTCCTGCTTCCTGTCCTGTACATCTACCCCCGCCGTCTCCCTCGCGGTTGCGGGGGGAAGGCTCCTCGACCCCGAAGATGCGCGGATCACCGGTCGAGCACACCCGGTGAGACCTGCGCGTAGACTTCGGGAGAGCGCGAGCGAGGTTGGCATCTGGCGAGCCGCGTCCCCCGCGGGGGTTGCAGAAGCGGGCAAAGAGGAGGAGAGGGACGGGGACGGCGGAGGGGGAGTGGGAGAGGGAGGGGGGCGCGCATCCTTGGGCGGGTCGCAGAGGGAGTGATGAGGGGAGGGGGACGGGGACGGGGACGGGGCGCCCCGGATGGAGATTCGTTGGGAGGAGAGCGGGGATGCGATTCCGGGTTGGCGCCAGATGTTTGTACACGGCGGTGCTGAGCGGGCCATCGATGGTGGCACAACCCGCCCACGCCCAGAACGTTCTGGACCTGGGCGCGCGCAGAGGACGGGACGGGGTGTGTGGTATGGTAAGTCTTCGTCTTGTTGCTTCTCCCAGCCTCGCCCTTTCCCTCCCACATCCTCCATTCTTTCCTTCCATTGCATCTTCCGCGTCGCACCTCACTTTCCGTCCTCTATCCCCGTTTCTATGTTATACTGTATCTATCCCTGTCGCACTCTTTCTACCACTCTCCTCTCATCTATGCAGATATCGTATCGTATCCCTCGTCCTTCCCTTTCAATACGATCTCGATTTCCCTCATACCTCCCGCGGCCGCCACGTCACCTCCTTTTGCCTCCTTCGTCTCCGTCCCCTGTCCCCGTCCCGCTCTAGTTATCTTTTCGTCCCGTACTACTTTCACTCCTCTCGACGCCCCTCCTCTCGACTCCCCTTACTGATGCCCCTCCCCCATAGTCTAGCTCTACACCCCAAGCAGGCGCGCGCTCCTTACGACGGACGATCGACGCTCGCAATCATCGGGGCTGCAGCGATTCGGGATCGATGCTCCTTTACAGCAGCGGCTGCCGACGCCCAGGTTTATAACCCCCCACTACTCCTCGATGCCGAGACGACACCCCTGCTTCGAGCGCGCACCGACCGCGTCCGCCTCCCTCGCCCCCACCCCACCTCTGCTCGGCCTCGCCAAATAAGGGAGACTGAGCAATCTGCCCGTCACCCCTCCCGGTCCTGGTCGCGCGCCTTCCCCCTTCTCTCTCGTTCTTCTTCGGACCCGATGTGTTACGATCATGGGGTAAGGGAGGGAGGAAGGGTGGTGGAGACGTCCCGGGAAGAGCGCGCACGGGTGGATGAGCTGGCGCGGGCGGTGCCCGATTCCTGGCGTCGTCATGGTAGATGCCAATAGGAGGCGAGTAGGCGCGCCTCCCTTCTCCCTTCTTCTTCGGATGCGGTGTTTTGCGCTGGTGGACCAGGGTGTGAGTGGCGTGCAGACGTCCCGGGATGGGAGCTGGCGCGGACGACCTTGGCTTGTACCTAATTCGTGGCGTCGTCCGGAAGATGATGGGGGCGAGTGGGATGGGCTGGGGTGCATCGACAGACGACTCTGGGTGATGCTTTCGGGAGGATTGCTGAGATGGGGTGTTTTTGTACACCTTCTGTCTCCGCGCTGCCGTCCTTTCCATTCGTACCCTCCCTGCTTCGACACCCCAGGGATGATTCGCTCTCGCCCCTCTGAGTCGCCATCCGCATCCACCCCATCCACTCCCCGTCGTCTCATCGTATTCCGAATGCTCTCCGTCCCGGGCTCTTTGTCGCCTGCCAGTCGGATTTGAGACGATTTAACGGGGCGATGTCTCAGGATAGAGAGTCGCGGATGTGTGGGATACAACGTCTGTTGGATGCTCGGCTAACGGGGATTTGGCGTGATGCTCAGCTGCGGAGGCTGGGACTCGGTGGCCCATTGGGGGAGTCTGCAGCGGATATCTGATGCATGCATACGTACACTCACCACCCGTCAGTCCGCATACCTTCCATCCCTCCCGCTCCTCATCTACACTCGGCTCGCGCTCCACCGCATTGCGCAAATCCTTCTCAGTTCCCGTCGCCTCATTCGTGGCCTTGACTTGATCATTTCCAAAATCGGGTCGAGCGCCGACCAAGTCCGTGGGCGATTTGGGTAAAGGAGCAGCTTCAAACTCCGAGACGAGACTTTCCGGGCTCGATTCTCTGGCACGCGTGTACATACGGGATATAGTATACACTGAGACGGTCTACCTGTCTACCTATTGCATGTCCTACTATTTAGGTATGAATTGAAGGTATTATTGACTTTTTTCAGAGGCGAATGACTGCTTCCACCGTTGCGATGCTGTGACTCACACCTTTTTTGAGTGATAATTTTTTGTTAGCGACTGGATGCCGGAATATACCTTCAACACTGGGTGAACTTTGAAAGTGATTTGGCCATCTCATTCATGTCCTACCACCGCCACGTCAGTGCCGCCATGCCGCGCCACCCAGCGCCAGATAACACACAGCTGATCGGGACTTGATCGGGACATCAACCTCGAATAGAACTGGGACAAGTTAGTTAACCGGGTCCAACCTAATAGTTGGTAATTCAGGGTCAATTCAGAGGCTTTAGGTTGATGAAAGTTGGCTGGGTCAGTTTTGGGTCAGTTACAGGTGCACCGGTGTAAAACACCGGCAAGCGAGCCCAGGTAGACGAAAGTGGCAATGGATTCGGGAAGAGGCTGTTCATAACAGCTTTATAGGCGCCGGTTGTTAACAGCTTGAGGCGCTCCGCTCGTCTCTCTTTCCCCTCATCCTCTATGGCAGAGATACTTGGAATCGTGACTGGTAGCATCCAGCTCCTTGATACAGGGCTCAAAGCTCTCGAATACATCAAAGATATTCTCCACGCACCGGAGGAACAGCGGGAGTTGGTCGCAGAGATGGCCACTCTCAAGCCCATGCTCGTGGATCTCGAGAAACGGGTTCGCGCTAACCCGTCGAGCCACACTCTCCAGCAGATGAAGGAGCCACTGCTCAGGTTCAAGACTGCGTTGGGGCACTTTATCGACACATTGCGTCCTGCAGAAGGCCGCCTGTCCAAAGTCTCGAAACAGTTGGCGTGGTCACTGTGGAATAAGAAGGAGGCCCAGGAACATCTCGCCGAGTTTGAGCGTATCAAGTCTTTATTCACTGTCTGGTTGATAAATGATGTCTGGTGCGTGCTCCTCGATTTGACGTGAGGGCATTCGTCTTACTCGGCTTAATGGCATTAGGGACGCGGAGACAACAGCCAAGCGAGACCAAATACTTGAGTGGATAACCTCGCTCAATTTTTTCCAGCGACAGGCAGACATATTCGACATTTGGCAACCAGGAACCGGCGATTGGTTACTTGCGGACGCTAAATTCCGAGATTGGCAATCTAGTGCCCAACGTATCCTCTGGTGCCGCGGAATGCGTACGATTGTTCTGCTTAATGTTTGATTTATCTACTAACTGGACCTGGATTCACAGCGGGAGCTGGGAAGACTGTCCTTGTGTGCGTGGCGCATCGACTCATTATTTTGCATGACCGCCGATATTGCTGATAGATCGATGGTCGTTAATCATCTCCGGTTACATTCCCAGAACACAAACACCGCCGTCGCTTGCATATATCTGAACCACAAGGAAATAGAGATGCACACGCTAGCCAACCTCCTCGCCAGCCTCTGGAAACAGCTTGTGGTCGGTAAACCTATGCCACCTGCAGTGCACAAGTTGTACGAAACCCATCACGAACGAGGGACGAGGCCATTGCTTGACGAAGTCTTTAAGATATTTCGTTCTGCAATTGCCGAGTATTCACAAGTATATTTGATTGTGGATGCTTTGGATGAATATCCAGAGACCCTACGCCTCAAATTGCTCGAATACTTATCGATGATAATGACGGCACCCACCGTCAATCTGATGCTCACTTCGCGACCTCACATTACCCTGGACCCTTTCTTTCCGGGCCGGTGTGCCCTAGATATCAACGCAGATGAGAACGATATTCGCCACTATATTGACAGACACATCCAAAACTCTCCCCGCCTATCTAAACATGCTCAGAAGTGCCCGGAATTGAGGGAAGAAATTGAGTCTAAGATTCTCAGCAATGTTGAGGGAATGTGAGTATCCTTCGGGCTCAAAATATTATGAACTTCATCTATTTATACAGGTTCTTGCTTGCTAAACTCCATCTCGACTCTCTTTCAACAAAGAACACTGTTAAAGCTGTCCGTGACACCCTTAACAGTCTACCAAAGGACTTGGACCACACGTATGATGAAGCAATGGAACGGATAGACCATCAAAACGAGGACGACCGACAACTAGCTCGTTTGGTCCTAACCTGGGTGGCATATTCAGCGCGGCCTTTGCTTGTGAATGAGCTTCGCGAGGCTTTGGCCATCGAACCTGAAGCCAAATCTGTTGACCCTGACAATCTGTTGGATACCGACATCATCTTATCTGTCTGTGCTGGCCTGGTCGTCATTGATGAGGCCATGTCTATGGTTCGGTTGATCCACTACACTACACAAGAATACATGTACACCATCCAGCCACATCGCTTTCCCCAGGCTAAAACGGAGATTGCCTCCAGAATCTTCACATATTTAGCTTCCCCAGATTTTTCAAATCTGCCAGAATTCGAGGACAAACAGAAGGAACTAGTCCTGAAACACCCACTACTTGGATACAGCCAATACTGCTTATTTCATGCTGTTGGACTGGGTGAACTGCAACTCCAAAATGAAATTGAATCTTTTTTCGTGACAGCTCATTCCTGGCAACGGTTTTGGCGCTCTTACCACTCGGAATTGGCATTGCGCCTGCATTTAATGTATTACTGGAATTATCCAGCCTGGGGGCAGTTATCAGCTTCACCACTGTGTATTTCAGCAGCAGCCAACTTGTTAACTATTGCCAAGGACCTTTTGACTCGAGGAAAATTTGAAAAGAATGAAGGATTTGATGCCTTGTGTGTTGCTGCATGCTATGGCCACCTGGAAATGGTTCAGCTCTTGGTTGAAAATGGTGTTGACATCAACAATGATCATGGACGATTCGAAGAGGCTCTTCAGGCCGCTGCCGAAATGGACCATGAGTTGGTTGTTCGATTCCTCATCCAACTGGGTGCCAATGTGAATGCGCAGGAACCAGAATCTGGAACTATGCTGCATCCACGCTCGTGCTGGGGAAGGAAACTTGGCTCACTCAATATTGTTCACCACATTGAGCAGGGTGCTTATGACACAACACAAGTTTTATATGGAACCGCATTACATGCTGCGTCATTTTGCGGGCATGAGTCAATTGTTACACTCCTGATTGAGATGGGTGCCAACACAGACATTCAGGGAGGCTACTTCGGAACAGCCCTGATAGCTGCATCTCACGGGGGCTACCAACCTGTTGTTCAACTGCACCTTGAAAACGGTGCCAACATAAATGCCTTGGGAGAATTCTGTGGAACAGCCCTCCATGCGGCGATTGTCATGGAGCACCAGTCACTGGCTCTATGGTTAATCAAGAAGGGTGCTGATGTCAACACGCATGGAGGATACCATGGGACTGTACTTCAGGCCGCAACGCAATATTCCAAGGATTCTATGGTTGAATTATTGGTCAAGATGGGTGCGGATGTCAATGGGCGGGGCGAGTTCTATGGAACAGCTCTCCAAGTCGCCTCACGCATTGGCCTGGAATCAACAGCTCACCTGCTAATTGAGCACGGTGCCGATGTGAATGCTTTGGGAGGGATATACGGAACTGCGTTGCAGAACGCATCATTTTGGGGACACAGCGCAGTAGCTGAGCTCCTCATCAAGAAGGGTGCCGATGTCAATGCACCGCCAGGGACACATGGAACGGCTCTGGAGGCTGCCTCAAAAAAATTTCTCAGTGGATGGCATCCTAAGCTCGAGTGGGACAATGATCCTGGCAAAGAAACAATAGTTCGACTTCTTGAGAATGGTGCCGACGTGAATGCAAGCGAAGGATTGGCGCTACAGTTGGCGTCGGCCAAAGGAAACGATCACATGGTTCAGTTCCTGATCAATTTAGGTGCCGATGTAAATATGCGTAGTGACCAATTTGGAACAGCGCTCCTGGCTGCGGCATCCGAAGGCCACGAATCCACGGTTCGACTACTGCTCGAGAACAATGCCGACGCGGACATTGAGGAAGGCATTCCCGGACCAGAGGTAGCTCTGGTCGTTGCGTCGGGCAAGGGTCACGAGTCAATCGTTCGAATGCTCATCAGTCTGGGTACCGACGTGAATGCACTGGTAGGAGGAGTAATATCTGGAACAGCACTGCATGCCGCATCGAGTATGGGTCACGAGTCTATTGCTCGGCTCCTCATCGAGTCGGGCGCAGACGTGAACTTGTGTGGAGGCGGGTTTGGGACAGCTCTACTCGCTGCGTCCAGGCCAGGCCACGAGTCACTAGTACGACTACTCATCGAGAAAAATGCCGACATAAATGCTCAGGACGAGCTTCATGGAACAGCGCTGCAAACTGCGTCGAAGGCAGGCCACGAGTCACTGGTTCGGTTGCTCATTGAGAAGGGTGCGAATATAAATGCACCCGGGGGCTCCTTCGAAACCCTGTCGCCAGCCGGAATAGATAGCCTGGCAGGAATTCTGATCAGGCACGGTTTTGACTTGGAGGATGGTGATGATCTATCACTACTAGCTCCAAGGGTAGGAGTGTTCGGAACCGCCCTGCAGGTCGCATCGGAGAAAGGTTACGAGTCGGTGGTTCGACTACTCTTCGAGAAAGGGGCCAATTGACATTGAAACAATTTTCCCGTATGTATCTGCGCATAACAGTGCCTCTGATTCTTGAAACCGGGTAGGGACTGGACAGACATAGTTACCTGCTAATGGAAATTGAATAACCTTTTCGAAAACTCTCTGAAATCAGTGAAAGTAAATACCCGTGAATGTCCGGACAGTTTCAGTTTGAAGGATCAGTACAGTCAGTTTTGAGGGGACGAGACACTTCGAGAAGAGGCCAATCACATGGCTCCTCGATATGGCAAGAGGTTGACGATGATTTTGATACTCGCTCGCCGCAGCTATAAACTGACCAGTTAAAATATGTGTAATGGTCGTAGACTCACTTCCTCTGGGAAAATCGGGGGAGTCGAGGAATTACAGCCGATGTCAGTACCGAAGGCGCGAATCAGAAAATTACCGTTTTGGGAATTTTCTGATGTTCGCGACCGATTTGCCTATATCTCGGTGGGTTCTGCACATATTGCCTTGGAAATTAGCTAGATAATTCGGGCTAATTCAGCCGCTATTAGTGATAGAGAGAAAGTTGCAAAAATATCCTATACTCAGTGAAATGGGTCTTGGGGTCATTTTGGGAGTCAATTCGGCCTACCAGCATCTAGGCATGTTGAAATGACCTAGATTTTTGGGAGGGAGGATTTCTATGCATTATAAAGGGAGTGATAGATTCAGAATCTTCAAGATATTAGTTTATTGTGCTTGTAATGACATCCAATACCCTGAAATCAGAAAATATAGTAGTATTTGAATCTATCCCCAAGCTCTCAGCAAATGTGACTCT
Source organism: Mycena leptocephala (assembly GCA_029378395.1). Taxonomy (NCBI): domain Eukaryota; kingdom Fungi; phylum Basidiomycota; class Agaricomycetes; order Agaricales; family Mycenaceae; genus Mycena; species Mycena leptocephala. The sequence goes on from JARJLF010000453.1 coordinate 42,517, forward strand.
ATCACAACATTTATAACACATAGAAATCCTCCCTCCCAAAAATCTAGGTCATTTCAACATGCCTAGATGCCGGTAGACCGAATTGACTCCCAAAATGACCCAAGACCCATTTCACTGAGTATAGGATATTTTTGCAACTTTCTCTCTATCACTAATAGCGGCTGAATTAGCCCGAATTATCTAGCTAATTTCCAAGGCAATACGTGCAGAACCCACCGAGATATAGGCAAATCGGTCGTGAACATCAGAAAATTCCCAAAACGGTAATTTTCTGATTCGCGCCTTCGGTACTGACATCGGCTGTAAAGTTCTTGCTTGTCTCCCACCCGTGATAGATTTCAAGATTATTGTTTTTGTCGCTGCATGTACCCTCCAGCGCGCACGGGCGACGTGTATCAGCCAGCCAACGTGATTGAGGTCTGTTCAAGGTCTGTTGTGTATCTTTACTCCGGAGCCATGCCGGTTGAGACAAAAACGAGGGAGTTCACGAAATTACGAGCTGAGACTTCAGAAATCAAGACCAGACCAACTTGAGACTCTGAGATTCACAGAAAAAGGTTATCTGAGGAAAATCGTGCGATGTTGAGCACTAAAATTCATGCAACCTGTCTGCCTTTTGGGATGACTGCAATGGCTTGAAGCAGACTGGTACATACCTTGTAACTGCAAAAATTGCGGCAACAGAAGGAGGTACAGGCTGTACAAGCCAATCCATCCGCGATGTCAAATATACATAGCATTGGTGGGGCGTGGAGTGCTGGAAGTTTAATATTTGTTTAATAGTTAGTGCCATATCGCAACCAAGAAAACTAGAACGAGCCTCGCAGCGACAGACAATCTGATCATGTGCGAGGCCTAGCGGCGGAAGCACACATTCGCAAAATGAGCTGGTGAACAGCTGAAGTGTGTTGACAATACCGAGAGCAATTCGCGTAAGCCGAAGTTTCGACTAACTTCAACTTTCGAGATGAGACCAACAAACACGACTAGAGAGAGAGAAATGAGATTCGCTGCCGTCCATGAACTCTACAGCAGCAACAGCCAACCAACCCGTGAAGTTGAGCTCGAATCAGATGAATAAGTTTGGAAGGACGGTGAGTGAGTGTGAGGTAAAGTCGGAATAATAATATCTAGTTACTCACATTGAACTTAGATTGAAAGCGCTCGTTTGACACCTGGCGGGAGTGGAGAAGACCGTGCGCATCGAGGATGCTTTTTTATACTGATGTAGAGTCAGCAGCAGCAGCGGGAGTGGCGTTTTGAATGTGGAATTGAATGGTTTGAGATTTCGAAAGAATTTTGGATTTTGGAATCGCAGTACACAGAGCGAATGTCCTCGTTTTACAATTAGTATTAATATGTTTATTTAAGGACGCGAGCGGAGAGATCTCCTGGCACTTACCTACAGCAGGGGTGGACCGGGGTTGGGTTTCTGATGAGACGAGAAGACTACAGCGCTAACGCGTTGGTATTAGGCAGGTTAGGAGAGGAATTTTGGCGGTAAGGTCTATCTTGAAAGGCTTCAAATCGAAGCTGTTGGTAATACTACCTGCTGCAACCGAAGCTGCAAAGGCAGTGGCGATGACGAGACGACGTTTTAGAGAGAAGCCCATGGCCGGAAATCCTGCTGCTCCACTGACGGCTTTTGAAAGGGCATAAACTCAATTTTTTAAACACTAAACAAATCGGTTACTAACTGATATGTCACGGTGCGAACCTGCTTACTTACCAGTCGGGGACGCCGCGGGCAAATCTGGAAGCAATACGGACGAAAGCCGCCCGGAAAGCGATTCTGTTCATCCGATTCTATTTGCACACTAATTTGTGAAACCGGTGCCGTGAGTGCTTGGCCGGAGGAGCACCCACACCACCTGTATGGCAGGGGGTATATTATACTCGCGTAGTCCACAGGCTGAACAGCGAGTATACGAAAGACAAACATGTAGTATCTGTATTCAGGAAGCATGAACTGCCATGCAGGCACCAAACAAACCGGCCTAAATTTATCAGTCCATGACTCTGGGGACGATGTAAGTGTCACTAAACTTCCTGTAACAGAATTTTACATGCCTTAAGTCATTCATCCAACTTGATTGCGGAAATTTTGATCTTTTCTATCGATAATGGACTCACAGAAAATTCTCAGGAATTTCGACCGTGACTGTCGTCCAGCAGAATGTGAGTATTTATGTGACTTCTTCCATACCATTTGGAAAAAATATTCAAAGCACTGGCTTAAGCCAAAGCCTCCCGGCCAAACCAAGCCCTCCACCAGGGCTTTGGCTTTGAGCCATTTTTAATTAGGATACCACTGGTCTGCGATAATCTGTTTTACCGGTATGCGAAAATTGAAATTCGAATGACGGAAGTTGGACACGGCGCGGATTTCCGGTGCTTTACAGCCAGGATCACAGTTCTGATCTATGGGGCCTAGTGCGAGATTAGCATTGTCAGAATAGCGGTGGCAGCCAGATTGGATAAAAGATCCATTGGATCCCAAATGAAGGCATCCACGCCCACGAATCCGATGACCTGACATTCCGGGTTCTTGGGACGGTGAAGGAAGTCGACGGGGACTTGCGCAGGATACCAAGAATAGCATCTGCGGGGCGGAAATCAAAGGAATGCTGGCCTCGGCGCTAGAAGGCCCTTCCAAGCAACACGCGGCCGCAGCATTGTGTGTCCCGGCGTTTAACTGACCTGCTCTCTCGCTCCACCTATCAAGGTCGCCTACGATCCACCCCCCCAGAAAAAAGCGCAGTCACCATGCCATCCTTGCCTGAAGGTGGAAATACGAGTGTTGCCGACCTCCTCGGGGAGGTCACCTTTCCGCATCTACGTCATCTTACAGTAACGCTCATAGCGGGCGTTGACGAGCTGAAACAGATCCAAGCCCTCTGCCAGTCCGGGTCCACCTTCGAATCCGTTGCATTGGATCTGGGAAATCTGTCATCACTCAGCCTGCTCCTGACACACACCCCATCCGCCACGGAGTTGCAGCTAGTAGTCGATAAGGAATTTCCGCATAACCTCTGTGCGATTTCGGCCGTTCTGGACTCCAACCTCCTTCCGCAGCTTGAGAGTTTGCAGATCTACGACCCACCGGAGTACGAAGCCGGTCTGGACGCTCTGGTGAAGATGCTGCATGCTCGAAGCACGGAATCCCCAAGGCCCCAAGGCCTACAGTCGTTTACGGTGATTCTGCCGAAACAGACGTCGATCAGCAGCGTCCCATTCACATCGCTTGCGAGAGCTGGCGTAGCCATAACTGTTCAAGGTTATGGGGTCGGGTGCAGTATAGGAGGGAAGATACAGGAAGAATACGCTCGGAATGTTCCTGTAGGTGTATCATTTGACCAGTCGAGGCGAATTCAAAATAAAATACTCTTAGGCCCCTCGACGTTCGTGGCGTCAAAGAATGAGGGATCTCTTGAAGTCCATTGTTGGGAGGTAGTTTTCGAGTGGTTCCGAGTAACCACGTCCAAGTTTCCGGTTCGTTCACTGTGGTATGTTGTCGTGAATTCCACGGAATCAGGGTCTCATGATCCACAGCCGACTAGTTCAGACTGAGTTTCGGAGATCATCGAAGGATGGGAAATGCGCAGAGGCATGAACGTGGAATCAGTATTGCAAAATAAACTTAAAAAAAACACAAATCGCAGTCACCTAGTCATTGTAACTTCACCGCCCTTCTTGTATTCGTTCAACACCCTTCGTCATCACTCGCTCCGCGAGCCCGCAAGTTTTCCTAGACTCGAACCAGTCGAGGGCGTGAGGCCTCACCATCTCAAACTTCAAAGATAGTCGTTTGATGCTACACTGGAGCTGGAAGATAATCACCTATAATTACGGCTGGCTTGCAGACACGGACATTGCCGAGAATCATTTTCTGACTGGGGAAAATCTTCTCATACGTGCCAAAAAATACTACGTGGCCAGTGGATGGAGGTTGGACTTGGATCATGGATGGAGGGGAGCGCGAGCCGGCACAGCCACGAATTGCCTTTTCGAGCCGATGCTCGGATGCGTTGCTCTGTTGTCTGCACCCAACGTCGACGAGCTCTCTGACCTGGCCCACTTCGGCGGTCTCTCCAACCTGAAGATGACTAGCACCGTGAGCTCGACCAGCAGCATTATAATTGGGAACGCACCGTGAGAGCCCTAACTCGAATGGGAAAGGTCTTGCGGAAGACTCGCGAGAAGTACTTATAAGGACTCTGGAGGGCGCGGTGTGTGCAGGGCCTTTATCGGACGGAGCACCCGCAACGGAGAGGACTAGGCGAACGACGACTGGAGGCGAAATGATGTCGTCCATGATCGATGACAAGAGGACGAGGTGTACATCGGCGGCGATACGCTTCACGCTGACCTGTGGCTGGCGAAAGTCATTCAAACGCGCGCGAGGGCGTCGAGTAGAAATGGTGAATGGTAAGTCCTGCACTCTTCCCTGCTCGCCTACTCTCCGTCAATTCATTCACTTTGACCCTCTACTGAACTGCGCTGGCCCTCGTTCCTTTGTTCTGTCTATCCAATCCCCCTTCGCGATCCATCTCCTTTCTCCGATTTTCGTTGCTTGAGACCGAGATCTGACTTCCGACCAGGAATACAAAATACATTGATTTATAAACGCTATCGATACCGGTCAAGATATGCGACGACGCAGCGACACCCTCCCTGTATGCTCCTCGCCTGTGCGCGCCCTACGCACGTGCCGCCGAGATCGCTACGTACCGCACCTAGTACTATACATCTCAATGTCGAGCGAAGACAACCAGAGCCAAAGAGGCGTAGTGCTGAGTGCCGACCCGCATAACGTCAATCCTCGCGGCAGGCTGGTACAGTGTGCAGCAAAGCGGAGCCGTTCGCCCTCCGCCCACCTTGCACAACGCCAGCTGGCTCCAAAGCGCGTCCCCGCTTCCTCTGCATTCTCCTCCGAGTCCGCCCTCGACATCGACATCCATCTGTTCCTGCAGCGAAGAGAGGCGTCCGTTCGCCCATGCGAGCGCTGCCTGCTCGAGGAGCCCGTCCTGTTGCCTGTCCTCCATCCTCGATCTGCAAGCGGAGACGTCTCTCTTCCTCACTCCTTCCTCCTCCCACCTCGCCCTCGCGGCTCGGCTTGGAAGCTGGGATTCCCGTTCCGCTCAGTGCCCACGATCTGGCGCGGTGCAGTATACAGCCTTCATCTCCTCTCCTCCTCCCTCCTCCCTCGCGTTCGCCACCGAGCACGGAAACTGGATGCACATCCCACTCGCCACCAGCACGTCGTCGACGCCCTTGATCTGGTGCCAGCAAACGAAATTTCCTCTCCTTCCTCCTCGCTCCTCCACGCCGCCAGCTAACACGGAAATGCATCTCCCGCTCTCAGTTCTCTGTATTCACCGTCTTCCTCCGCTGTCGCCATTAACGTCGACGTCCCCGATCTGCCGCCAGCAAGCGGAGATGTCTCTCTTCCTCCCTCATCGCTTTCGCGCTCGCCACTCGCCATTGGCTTGCGAGCGAGGAAGCTGGGATCCAGGTCCCGCTCGCCGCCAGCTTGACAAACGCCCGCGATCTGCTGCGATGGCGTATGCAGCAGGAGACCCTTCATTTCCACCCATCCTCACTCCTCGTACTCGTTACTCGTCGAAGCGCGGAACGGGAATGTGTCCTGTACATCCACCTCCGCCGTCGACGGTCGACGGTCCCTCGCGGTTCCGGTGTGGAAGCTCCTCGATCACGAAGATGTGTGGGTCACCGCTCAAGCACACCCGGCGAGACCTGCGTGGAGTGCGTGAGCGAGGTGGCGTCTACGAGCTGCGTCTCCCTCCTGCGTGGGTCACAGAAGTGGGCGAAGAGGATCCACAGGGGACGGAGGGGGTGGGGGGGGGGGGGGGGGGGGGGAGCGCGTACATTCTCAAGAGAGGGAACGGGGACAGGGAAGAAGGGAGCCAGAGAGAGGAAGGAAATGGGGCTGGCGCTATCGCGCGAGGGCCAAGGATGGTGCAAACGAAGAGGTTTGCGATTGATACCGCCCACGGACGTACCACTTCTACACCAAACTGCGGGCGATGCAGGGCTGGAACTGCAGCCGTCGAGAAGGAGAAGGAGAAGAACGGATCCGAGTGGTATTTGGTACGTGGTATGTTTATACCGCTTCTTCCCCGTCCGTGTGCCTCCCTCCCCCGCCTCCCTTCCCCCATACCTTTCTCTTCGCCGACGCCTCCTTTCGCTTCCGTCATCCCACCCTTCCCTCATTGCCATGCAGCTAATTTTCTTCACATACTACCTCCCGCTGTCACCTCTCCTCCCTTTGCGCTCCTCCTCCGTCACCCGTCCCCCGTCCCACTCTCCGTCCCCCACCCCGCTCTAGTTATCCTCATCATCCCGTACTTTCCCTCCTCTCGCGGCTTCACATCTTCGCTCCTCCTGACCCCTCTTCTTCGTATTTACTGATGCCTGCCCATAGTCTAGCGCTCTATGCACCAAACGCACGAGCACTCCTTACGACGGACACCCGCACTCGTCGGGACAGGAGCAATGCGGAATTGAGGCTCCTTCGCGGTGGCTAACGACGCTGTGGGCGACAACACACTACCACTCCTCGATGCCGAGACGACACCCGCGCACACGCTGGCGAATGTCTTCACGTCCTACGTCCGCCTCCCCCACCCCACGTCCGCCTCGCCAAATAAGGAAGACTGAGCAATCTGCCCATCATCCCTCCCGTTCCTAGTTGCGCGCCTTCCCCTCCTTCTCCCCCCTTCGTCTTCGGACCCAGCGTCTTACGATGATGGATGAGGGGGTGGGTGGGTGGGGTCTACACTTCCCGGGAAGCGAACGCATGGGGCGGAGGAGCTGGCGCAGGCGGTACCCATTCATCTATTCGTGGCGTCGTCCCGGAAGATGAGGGCGGTGGGATGGGCTCATCCACGGACGACTCTAGGCTCGAGATCTCGTATCGCTGCGAGATCAAGGCGAGGCACTTGCGTACACCTTCTCTCGCGCTCCTGCAATTTGGATCTGTGACGTTTTGACGGAGATGTGGCGGATATGGACAGCCGGGAAACGAGCTGGGGCTCTCGCGCATCCGCAGCGTTGCGCGAGAACACTGAGCGCGCCGGGGTTCGCGGTGGATTAGAGTGTGGGGCCACCGTCGATCCCCTTGCCCTCTATCGCTTCCCATCCTGCTCGCACGCCTTCCCTTCCTTCTCCCCCCTTCGTCTTCGGACGTGGGTGAGGTATAGACGTCCCGTGGAGAGCTGGCACAGGCTTGTACCCAATTCGTGGCGTCGTCCTCGGCTTTGAAGACACTGTTACGGTGATGGATGGGGGTGGGGTGCAGACGAGCTAGGAAGGGAGTGCAGCGCTGTGGAGGAGCTAGCGCAGGCTGTATCTAAGTTGTCCCGGATGGGATGGGCCGTGCGCGCTGATGGGCACTTATGACACCTTCCGTTATCCCGAATGCTCTCCGTCGTGGGCTCCTTCTCCCTTCGTTGTGCACGGCCACACCCCTGCCAGCCGAGCCTGAGACAATTTCGACTTGAGGGTGTCTGAGGTCATGCATCCCGACGTGGATGGCTGGGTCGTCTCTATCTTTGATAGTATCGTGGCACCCCCGTCGTCGTTCTGGGCGTGTCCGGCAGCCGCTGGAATGTGGACAATGGGGAACAGACCAATGAGGGCCCGGGGATTTAGGCACCGAATACCTTGAGCTGACGCTAGAAAATACTGTCGTATGATACTATCTCTGGACCAAGGCATACTCGCAGAGTTAGACCCAGCCAAAGATCACTGAAGGGGGAAATTAAGGAGATTTTGGGCGGGTATTGAGCCAAAGAACACCACCTCCCCAGAGAATGAAGACCTCTGGCTTAACAACAACGGCAGGATCAAAACCGAAGTGACAGTTTTTTTTTCGGAATGGCGTGGGTTGTCTAGAGTCTGATGTTCGAGCACACTTTAACTGGTCATTCTATCAGCACACCGGAACCATACTCACATCAGCGGGAATCCCCACGCGCTCATGCTTTCAGTGCGGGAGGCATGACTGGACAGAATTCTAAAATGCCCTTCCCCACAGCGGATGCCGGAGTTGAAGGGAGGGTGTAAACTGTTCATTGCTTCAACGTTTGTTACTACTATATAACTCTTGGTTTTTTTTTCTTAGACCGGTTAACCGATCTGTAAGGGCATACTGTCGTAGATTCTTTCTCACCATATCTGAAAAGATGGTATCTTACATATTTGTTCAATTGTTTGAGTTCTACCCTATCAAAGTACATGACAGTAAAAAAGAAGATTTAAAGGTTGTGATTCATTGTGGAGCTAGATTCTTGCTTCATACAATTTTCATATCTGCGAGCCTTGGAACCAAGATGTGTCATTTATATCTCCAACACTGAGCGAAAGTGACTCCGCCACCTGATTCATGTCCTAGAAGTGATCCCCCGTGATATATGCGAGCCTTTGAACCAAGATGTGTCATTTATATCTTCAACACTGAGCGAAAGTGCCTTCGCTATCTTGTTTAGGTCCTGCAACTGATCCTCCATCATGGGGCGACCTCGCCAATCCTGGTATGCCCATATGATAAATGCTCTCATGGCACCACTCTGAAGCAGAGCTGTGCGCTCGGTGTAACAAAGTATATTAAGTGTATCCATCCATTTGTCCAGTTCTGATTGATCAATAGAGCCAATGGAGGCAAAGAAAACTTCAACAGCATCAAAAAATCCCAGTAGCTTCAATCTTTTCCACTGATATTCATTATTGTCAACTTGAGATTGATGTGCCTTCTTCAGTAATAGTTTAAATGCTTGTGATCTAGCATCCGAGGAAAGACTTGGTAGTAATACATGTTTAATAAGCTCTGAATCTTGATCAAGTGAAGCAAAAGTTCCAACCAGGTATCGAGTAGGAGATTTTAAATTCTCAAGACAGATACCAATTGCTATCTGGACATCAATCGGTGTGCCTTGAACAAAATATTTTGTTGGGTCGGGTATTGCACCTGGTTGCAGATGAGAGTAGACTTGTGGATCTGCCTTTGATAAGGCAATGACCAACTCAGGATGAAGTGATTGCTGGGTGGAAAAGGCGAATTTGAATATTTCTGCAATAGCAATATGATACTGGGTATCATCGCGTGCTGGTTCCGCCAGGAGGCCAAGACTAGTTACAATGAGTTTGTCATGGACCACATTAATCATGTCCTGAGACTTGAAATATTCCGGAAATCTCAAAATCTTTGATAATGATGTACACAAGAGGTAGTAAAAGTCATGAGCTCGACGGTTTTCATTTGAATATTTGGGAACCTCAATGCCTGGCACTGATTGAGTGAATATTGCCAAAGCGACTGCAATTGCCGTGTTTGATGCATGATTTGGTACTTTTCCCAGAGATCTTACAGGAACCATGCCCTGCTCTCCCCTGTTATTTTGACACAATAACCATCCATCAGCATATTCTTTTAGCACAGTCAGCATTTCTCCAGCTGAAATTGTCAACTCATCAGGTAAACTGCACGTAAATGCACATTGAACAGTGACTGGCAAAGTAGTCTTGAAGCTTAAAAGTTTAACAAGAAGTGGCACGACTTTGGTGTCTAAATCATTTTCTGAGCGTGCTGTAGTCCACATGCTTATATCAGTTCTCTTCCTTCTTGATATTTCTTGGGCCAAGGTTTCCACCATCATTCTTGTGTGGAATGAAGTGTATCTGGTGTCAACACTGGTTTCATCGCAAATACTTTGCAGCAAGTTGGAGATTTCATTTAATGATCTACAGGCACAGATGCAGGCAATGAAAGCCCCTGGATTATTTCGCAAGCCTCCCTCCACCATCTTGACTTGTGAGTGGATAAGATCTGCCATGTCAGATCCTCTTTGATGACCCCCTGTTCTCATAGCAAGATTGAGTTCAATATGCCACAGGCTGCGGGCATATAGCTCAATCTGATCATATTGCATATGTTCCGCTCTTAGGCAAGAAATTAAACTTCTTTGAACTGGGGGAAGCAGTCTTTCAAGTATGCCAACATGTTCGAAATCTGCTGAAAGCCCAGCTAAGGACTGGATACTGTGCTGTATGAGTGATTTGTCTGTAGATGTCAGCACCATCCAGAGAATGGCCTCTCCATCAAGCCAATGAAAAGAACTTGGTTCGCAGATGAATTCCATCTCATCTCCATACTCTGATCCCCAAGAACCTGATCCCAAAGAACGTGTGCTGTTAAACCAATGAAATTTAAACCAAGGAGATTTTACAGCTCTCTTGAAAAGAATTGTTCTTCTCCTGATGAATGTGAATTCCAAGGAAGGGAGATATGATGGGTAAACGAGATGGTATCTCGAGGAATAATATTCATATGTTGTGTTGACATATGAAATGAACATGATGATGAAACTGATGGGCAAAATCAATGGCCAGGCCAGGAAGGAAACCGCCAAACGAAGGAATGGTGGCATTAAATTCCACATCCACTGGCCCACTCCCACCAATATCATGACAGGACACAAAATAATTGACACAATCACAGTGAACAAGTATGGACTGTTATTCCCCAGGATATTCCTCCGGATTGACCGGATTTGGGCCATGATGCTCCACAATGAAACTGCTTTCCAGAGGTTGGAAATACCTTCCATAAGATGTTTGAGACCTGAGTTGCGGAGGCCTTTCCGCAATGGAAACAGGGTCTGATAGATCAATGGTGAAAGTGCAGTTTTCCATGGAGAGTTGCATAGTCCTGGAAGCAATAGGCTGGCCATATGAAAGATAAAAATGATGCCAATGATCGTAGTTGTGGCTATTGCAATTGTGTCATTGAGAGAAAAGAGCAAAATTGAAAGTCCTGCCAGGAATAGCATAACACAGACAGACAAAGCAAAAGGCAAAAAACCAATAATCTGGGGTGTTTTCCACCTGATGAGGGCATTAAATCTGTGCTGTCTCATGCGAGAGCGTAATTGGTGCGATGCGGGAAGCCCAGCCGAGTATGCATTTAGCCATTGCTTTATCAGCATAGCTATTGCGGCATCACCAAGGGAGCAAGCCAACGAGGTGAACCACAAGCCATTGACCCATACATTATTTGGAGAAGGGACAAATTTTTGGGGCTCGACATTTGGTTGAGAGGTGTTTAGCTGAGGGTTTTTGAGAGCTTGCAGAACATCCACAAGTAAATCATTTGTCAAGGCTTGGGCACTAGGTCCTAGATCCTGAAATGTCTCGATGACAAAGGCAGTGACAACAGCCGAGAACAAAGTAGCCTTTGAATTGGTCAGGAATCATCACTATAGAGGAGGAGGAGAAGACATGGAGTTCTCACAACAATTAGCATGGTATCCAGATTTTGATTCCACTGCCGAAGCAGTTGATCATCATATGCATCCGCTGCCCTGGTATATTCTTGCCATATTGTTGCTCCTTCAGACATTTCTTGACCAAGTTCATCCCGCATTGACTATGAATCATTTTAATGATTTATGCGAGAAACACGAAACAACTCACATTTGGCAGATCTGAGAAAGAGTCTGACTGTGAACTTTCTTGTGATTTGTATGACATTAGATGGATGTAGGAGCAGGTAGAAAACAACCCAGTCACAGAGCTTTTATAGGAAAAAAGGCGGGAGATGGACAGATTGATGGCATGAATTGGGATATGGCCGCAAGCGGCAGGCGCCGAACCTTTGTTCGCGTCGCAGATAGAGGGATGTTCACGAATTGTTAATAACAGTGTTGCAATACAACATAAAAGTAATGGATATTTGTTGGTTGATAGAAGTGTGCCCAAGGAAACCGATCCCCGGCTCTTTGGAGTACCACGGGCATTCCGTCCTCCACTTATCATTCGCTCTTGCTCGCTGCGAGACTTTGTACCGCCTGAATCTTCCACTCTCTTACGCTTCAGCGAAGCCTGTTGTGAATTCAAACGCAAGCCCAGTATGCGGGCACTCATCAGGAACTTATATTCAGACAGAGGTGGTGCAGTCAGGCCAGCATTAATCACATGCTCAGAAGAAATCAGACAGGAATCAGAACACAGATGACCCAAAAATTCAGCTTTCATATCAGCAGCACTCTTTTTACCTTTATCAGAGGTCAGCGCAGATACACCTTTGTGCGGAGTGGCCATAATACGTACGCTCTTCACGGTCAGACACCCTAGATTCACTAATTGTTGGACAGCAACAGTCTTCCGTTCGACATCCAAGTCAACATTCAAAGACAAGTGGTACAGCAGAGTGGAGGAACTTTGAGCACCAGTCGTCATCACAGTGGTTTCACAATTATCGAAAGTTGGGTCATTGTCACAGATTCCAAACGTCACAATAACATCCATTGAAGGATGGCTTCCAGATACCCGAAGAGGCTGCAGACAAATGTTCAGAAACGGAGTCACACCAAAGGCTCGGAAAAGCACATACTGACGCACGGTTATCATCCATCCCATTCGCATCCATTGCAGACTCTAGTAAGACCACACCAGCACAGGATAGGTCCATATCACGATGTGTTACCCAGAATTTATGCATCTAGGGTTGGGCAGATTAGAAAAGGACGAGACACATCGTCCGACGCGAATTGAGCAAAGGAGGTCGGAGGCAGAGCAACCGTACGCCCAGGGGAAGGAGCAGGAAGCGGGGAAGGACGAGGCAGTAGTCAAAGGAGGAGAAGCAGACATTCCAAGTAGAAGCAGGCACAGACAAGAGAGGAAACACAAAGAGCAGGACGGGGAAGAAAAGGAATGATGAACGGTACCTTCACGAAACAGCAATCACAAACAGATTAGCACAGCGTTTCCGCATTTGGGGTTCACAAGTCCAACTTGCAGCTACAGTAAGTACACAAACAAGAACAATCAAGAGTGCACAGCACTAACATATATAGGGTTCACAACTAAACATTCTTGTAAGAGCCAAACCTAAAGGTTCGGCAATGACAACTGCGGCCACATTGACAGATCGCAGCCACGTGGAAAGCTAGAACCGCTGATCTGTGCGAAAATAACTGGATTGAAACTACTGACATTTCTGTAATTTCTGATTCACGCAGTAATGCCGTGGTCAGCTGGCAAACCCGAAAATAAGACGGGGATATCAGTTATTACCCTCTTTATAAAATTAAAGCTCGTCTGAAGCCTTTTAAACTCCGCTCACCTTCCTGATGCACTCCAAATCCGGCATTGTTGATATCTCACTGAACCATTTTCAAAATATGTTGCGCCATTCTCTGCAATGTCCAGGCCAGCACTCGAATAACTCAGGCATGAGGGCAACAAGCTCCTTCTATCTGCGCTTTTAATCCGAGTGAGCATGAGGTCAATCAGCCTATTTATTAACAAACTGATTTTTCCAGTATGAAGCATTCAGCCGGAGTGGTCACACTCTTGACCTAGAATATTAGGCTCCGTGGTGCCGAAAGGGAGACAAGGCTGCAGATTCATGATCAGGCAAGGTATTTAATCGATCTGTAATTCATTTGTGTTGTTAGTGCCCCGAGTGCGCACTGAATCGGTGTCTTTGTTCGGCTGAAAAAGCATCTACTTGAACCGAAGGGGAAAAGAAAGGAGGCCTAGAATTGGGAGGCTATAAATTGAACATCTGTGGATGTAATACTGCCCTCCTAAAACATTGAAGGAGGTCGGTGAGACGTGACGCCGCATTCGCATCCAGGCAAATTAATTTCATGTCCTCCTTGCCAGATCCAAGTCTTGCAATGGTCAATTAGCCGAGGAATTGATCCGACCCAGAGTTGAAAACACTGCATAGTGGGCAACATTGAGCTGCTAATATGAATGAATTTCAAGCATCTGGAAAACCGTAGCCGAGCCACAGGTGAGCCATAGTGCCATAGTAGCCCATAGCACCCATAGTAGCTCATAGTACTGCCAAGTACTATGCTGCAGCGCACTGAGCACTATGCAGCACTGGGCTGCCTTGCACTACACACTATGCGCCACCGTTTAATTCAAGTCTTGTCCGACTCCCGTCAGTTCCCGACATTTTGCCTTGCGCAGGTAATGATACAAGGCAAATTGGATTTGTTTTGCAATGTCAACAATACTGGACAGATGTATTTCGAAGAATTTCTAGACAAGAAAACAGACATGATGACCATGCACCGCACGGTTGCAACAAATTTGAACGGAAACTTGAATGTTATGTAGACGAGTTTAAGCTAGCAATTAATGCCGAAGATGCTTGCCAATGGTTTGGGTCGGCAGGCGCTGGCAGGCGAGTCTGGTTCCATTTTCAGGCTCGATGCCTGCGCAAACAGGAACCAGGTTCGAGTGGGAGGATACTGTCTGAAGTTGAGAAGTCAGGTTTTTTTGTACATGTGAAGCGTTGTAGACTGTAGTATGGTAAGGCGGACGTCGGCGACGCGGAGAAGGGACATGTGTGACTTGGGGTCCGTCGGCACCGCTCATGAGTCATAGGTCGGATCAATGCCCGCACACGTAACAAACGAAGAGCAAGCACGTGCTTGGTTGCTCTTTCTTCCTCCCACTTCCATGACGCCGTCCTCTGGTCTCCCGTCCTCTGGGTCTTACGGGCGTGTTAGTCCACCATCCCCCGCCACCATAGAACATCGTATTGGATCGACTCGGTGGCCTGAATCCAGCGCGCGCATCCTCCTCCGCCTATTTTTCCGAAGCTCACAGGATCGTGGTGGTTATAGGCGGGCGCGTTATTCGCTGTTGTGTCTCTGGTGAGCATGTAGACACTGTTTCTATCCCTGCACACTCACACAATTACCGAGGGCAGCTCCTAATTCTCGCATCCGCTGCGAGCATGTCTCCCGACTCGCATCTACTGCGCGTATGGATTTGAGTACCGCCCAGGGATGACTGGTGGAGGGTTAATATGGTATGTTCCACATTGTATGTTGATATCAGTCTGAAAGGATTCCTTCAACCTCAACGGGCCGGAGCGTATCCGTCAACAAAGGCACGTAAATATCTCACCCTGTGTTATCCGGCTCGATTCTCACCCTAGTCCTGTTTTCAGAGCCTTGTGAAGCACAAATAGATGCAGCAAGACCATAGTGCTGCGCTACAGACGTTATGGTATGTTTTAACAGACATTTGAGTTTCAAGTCGTAATGCTAACCTCTCAACAGCTTGGATGCCAACTTTGCGCAGGACATCATTCATCATCGAGGTGAGCAATCGGTCTTGGGATTTTTACACTGTACATAAACTGATTAATTCTGTGCAAGGATATAAGATTGGAGCCGTGGTAGTACGAGGATTGATGAGGCCGGTTGTGAAGATCCATGCGAACGTTGGCAGCACCCAATGTTGTACATTTTTGTGTAGTTTAGTCACAATATAAACCAATGATTTTATCCTTATTATTTCTGGGTCGAGCGCGCGATGAGCCACCCAAATTGTGGTATAAGAATACAGAGTAGGCGCGGGCAGCCTCTGCTGCATAGTACTCCATAGTGCTGCATAGTGGTGGCAGTGCCACTGCATAGTGCCGCATAGGGGGGATGTACCTATGGCCACTATGGCACTATACAGCACTGTCAAGAACTGTCAAGTATCAGGTCGTTTTCCAGATGAAGTTGGACAGCGCACGTCGCAGAGGTGTTGCTCGAGAGCTTCCCGCCGAGGTGGGTCAACTCTCAGACTTCCGGTTCAATCGCGTGATTTCGAAGGATGTCCAGAACCTGAAGTCTTAGTTATTTGGGGCCCGAGGGTGACAGGAGAATCTAAAGAGTCAAGTGGTCGGCTTTGAGAGAGAGAGCACAGCATCGCACAGCCACGAATTGCCTTTTCGAGCCGTTGAAGTTTCTTCGCGACATTCTTTTGCTACGCTCTGCGACAAGACGCACAAGCGCTGGATCGATCGGCGAGAATGGACTTGGATACCGCGAAGAAGGCAAGATCTAGCTCAGAGGATGGGGACCTCCACAAGGATCGGGTTCGGATTGCCAGCTGGGAGAGTACAGACTCGGAAATTTTGAAGCGGCGACTGGTCACTGGATTCCTGCGCTCTTTGGCCAACAGACTAGCTATATGACATTCTTCAGGTGAGTTTGAACTCATTCGTTTGAATCTTGCGAGCCTTTGGATCCGTTGGGTGCACTCAGCGTCAATACATACGGATTCCAGTCCGGATCCGCTGTGAAGATGCAGTCCAGCCAAATCTGCTTTACTTCATTTCTTCTCCCGTTATCTTCTCGCTGCGGTTTCGACTAACTTGAATGCTCAGGATGCCGCTTCAAATCGTAAAAACGAGATCCAGAATAGCACACGGCGGACTGAGCAGACGCCGCCGACGATCGTGTTCCCCGCCGCGCCTCTCGCTCCGTCAAAGCAGTGAACGACCGCAGATTGCCGACGTAGGGGCTCGGCAGCGTCATTGCCAGAGAAACGCAAGGGCAGGTCTGGACAAATGGGCGGGGATAATATAGTACGTCCTCCGTCCTCGAACCATTCCGCTCTCCCCTGCGCTCTGTATCCCCACTGCAGCCGCTCCTCCGTTCTCCGATCTTACTTGACTGCGACTAACCTATCGTCAGGCTCCAACGACTTAGCAGTCCCAGGCACTGCATGTACGAGCCAGCGCCTGTGAGCTGGAGATGGGGGATCGTGGACTGCGTGCAGTATGGAGTACGGGTGCGGGGTGCGTTCCCTTCCTTTCCCCGCACACCCCGCTCCCCGCTTCTTCGCCCCGCGGCGCGCGCTGACTGACCTCCCTCTTCAGGCGTTGGGACAGGGTACTTCTACAATCGTCTCCCAAACGTGCAGCACATCTCCGTCTCTGGCCTCCTACTAATACTCATGCTCGTCGGCGCGAGCGGTGCGGTGCTGAGATCCACATCGTCGTGCCCGCGGTTATGGACTTTCCGACTCGACATCGACATCGACGACGCTCATGCATGCCGATCTGCAGCAGACCGGGGCACATCCGCGTCCGACAGATTTGCCTACTACTCCTCGTCTTCTCAACTTACCTCGCGATCAACATCCCATTATTCAATCGCCACCTCGCGGTGCAAGCCGGGCGGTCCCGCTCGTGGAGTATTGAGCAGCCCAAGAGCTTCCCTCCCGCTCCTCGGTCCTTCTTTTCCTTCTGCATCCCACCCGCGTGTCCGAGTCGTCTATTCCCTCGAGCGCACTTCCTGAATGTGGAGCGGACACAGACGTCGCATTTGCCTCCTGTTCCCGCACCCTCTTCTTTCCACCCGCCCGATCTTCGTTCTTAGCACGCCCAGAATCTGAATCTGAATCAGGATGCACGTCCCGAACTCAAGCTTTCCAGGATAAGACCTTACACTCGGGAGCAGCTATCATCCGGTCCTCGACTTTTCACCCGCGCCCGCACGCGCACACATCTTTTTGCTTCACCCGCATCTCCACCACCATGGGGGCTCTGCCACCTCCGCCTTCATCTTTGCCTCCAGCGTCGCCTCCTTCATCTTCACCACTCGTCGTTTTCTTGTTTCTCGGCTCGCGGAGCCAGGCGTCGACGTTCTGAGGGTGCGGATGTAGCGCGGAGCGTGCTCACGATGCCACACGCGCGTACCCTCACGCGTTGCGCGTTTGGAGGCACGCGGGCCAGACAAGACGTCGTACACTTCCACCTCCGCCGCTCGTCGTCTCGCTGGTGGGGAAGACGTTCCCCGCCGTCGCCGTCTTTCTCGCGTTGCGCAGCGTGGACCGCGGCGTCGACTTTCCCCCCGAGTACAGATATAG
The DNA here is from genome assembly GCA_029378395.1 of Mycena leptocephala. Taxonomy (NCBI): domain Eukaryota; kingdom Fungi; phylum Basidiomycota; class Agaricomycetes; order Agaricales; family Mycenaceae; genus Mycena; species Mycena leptocephala. The sequence continues at coordinate 60,211 of JARJLF010000453.1, forward strand.
TGTTCACCAGCCAGCCCACCACACAGCGCGGCGGCGGAGGCAGGCGGGCCAGACAAGACGTTGTACGTCTCCACCTCCGTCTCCACCTCCGCAGATACCGCCGCCGCTCGTCGCCCTGCCCGCGCGCAAGATGCTCCCACCGGTCGCGCTCCCCGTACTTCTCCTTGTGGACCTCTTCTGCGGGTGTCCACATCGCCTGCATCGCTTGGACGCGCCCACGTGGCCGAGGTTCGGAGCTCGGGCGGAGCGAGGTGGGGGTGGTCGTGCGTGTGGTGGAGAAGCGGATGGTCGGGTCGTCAAGGGGAAGGTGGAATGTAAGATCGGATAGACCCCAGCACGCAGGGGCGAGTCAGATGCCAAGGACTCCAGTCGTTGTGCGCGGACATTGACTGGGCGCGAAGAGCGTGATAGTCGGGTCCGAGTCGTCGCACGGGGGTCCCTGCACGCGAGGATGGTGGTCCTGTCGCTGCCCAGATCCCAGCACGGTGCGCAGTGCAGAGCTACGTGGAGTCGGGGAGTCTATGCGCGTGGATATCGCGGAGGAGAAGCTCGATGGTCGTGTCCGAGACGTCGCGGGGATCCCTGCACGAGGATGACGAGATGGAGGTGGATCTTTGAAGTCCATGCCGTATTGCTCGCACCGACGATCCCAGCACTCTGCGCAGCACGGAGCTATGCGGAGCCAGGGAGTCTATATGCTTGGATATCCTGGAGCTGGGGCGCGGGGCGAGGAGCGAGGACGATAGTCAGTGTTCGTGGGGTGGATATCGTGGGGTGCAAAGTGAATATGTGCACATTTCTTGCACGGCGATCCCAGCACACTGCGGTACCGGAGAGTCGCCGTACGCTGCGCTTGGATATCGTGGAGGCCCTTGACTGGGCTACGGTGCACGGAAGGATGATCGGGTCGGGTCGTAAGGGTGGATCATTCAAGGCCCACGCTACATCGCTGGCTTCTCCACGCCCGTCGAAGCTCGCGTGGGGCTGGGGGAGGGGCAATGAGAGGGCACATATCTTCGTTTCGGAATCCTCCGCTCGTCTTCCTTCCCTTCCCTTCCCGTGCACTCGCACCGGACCCTCCTGTAGCGTCATCGCAGAACTGTAGACGACCAGAGCAGCGAGTGCAATCGCGAGGCTCTTGGTGCCGTTCCTGCAGTCGGAGCCGGTGCAGCTGGTGGGACGGGGGGTGGGCGGAGCATAAAGGCGGAGAGTGCTCGGTGTGGATTCGCGTTGTATGTCGATTGGCTCGAGGACGCCCGCAACACCCGTAGACTGCGTACCACCTCCGTAAATGGGTACCGGAGCGATATCGCTTGGAAGGCGATTGATTATGCATCGGGCACTGTTTGTGCCATCACCGTTGAGAAGCGCGCGGGCTCAGCGACTGAGGTGAAGAATCCCAAATCGGCTCCACGTCCAAGAACGTGCGGATGGTCGGCAGTGCGAGCAGACCTGGGACGTCGAAGGTGGGGATGGGGTTTTTTTTGCCGCATGTACACGTCGTCCGCGCATCGTTGTCCGTTGTCCCTGGGCTCATCGTTGTTTTTGGGACCGTGTAATGAAAGGTGCGTCTTGCTCCTTCATTCCCGCGATGTCTGCTAATCAACTATCCATCGACTTTTCAAGCGCGACAGAACGACGTACCTGGGTCTCCTACGCGCACACGGACGGCAAGAATAAGCTTTTGAGACCGTTTCCTGCCTGTAACCCAGTATTTTGTTGTGCCCATTAGCTCTTTGCTTTCGATTTAAAACAATTGGATGCACGACTCTATTGAATGTGGGAGGTTCCTGACATGGCGCGATGATTCACACACTTGAAAATATTGGCTTGCAAAATCAATACAGCCAGACACCCCTCCTCTCAATCCAGTTCTTTTACCACCGAGAAGAAGGCTATATATACAGCAGTGGCGCCTTGCATGTGATTAGATCATTATTCTTGCCACTTGACCAGCACCACCATCCGATGTCGCCATCCCCCACTCCATCTCAAACCGCAGGAGCAGGAGATTTTCCCAATCCTGATGAACCAATGCCCCCCCATGTGACGTTGACCGCAGACAATGAAAAGTGAGAAAACCAAGTGTCTTCTCGTGACTGTATTCATTTGGTCCTTTCAGACTCGGTGACACGACCGAAAAATCGACCGGCGAGAATGTGACTGGGTACGCACCGCTTCCTGCATCATGTGGGCTGGCAAATTGAGATATGATGGCAAGACTTGTCCGCGCACTCAGCGAGCAGTCCGCAAGGTACAGCTTCGGTCGTTATAACCTCTGTTCCACTGAACATCTATTGAGCAGTCTGGAAACTGCAGTTAGGAGGTTGTAGCAAAATTAAATGTCTCATGCCCTGAACTCATCAGTGCACAGTCTCACAAAAGTGGTCGAAGCGCTAGCGCTGAAGCAGCAGCCCCAGTCTCCCGATAAGAAGATCGCTTTTTGGACCGCGTACAAGAAACTGGCCGATGAATTTGACGCCGAGTTGCAGGGAAAATATGGGCAGGACCTGGATACATCGTTAATTTTTGTGCGTACCAATTTTTGGGCAGCAGGATTTTGTCCTCTGATTTTTTTATTAAATCGCAGGCCGGTCTTTTCTCCGCCGTTAGCTCGGCCTTCATTATACAGATCCAGCCCGAACTTCAACCAGATCCAAATGTGCCTATACAGGCCCTCCTTGCCGTTCTTGTACAGAACATCACAGGCCCTACTTCGGCCCAGTTTCCTCCAGGTGTTTCAACTCAGCCAGGCACAGCAGCATCTACTACAACCGTCATTGTGGCACAGAGCCTATTATATTCCAGTCTGTTTGCAACACTCCTGGCCGTGCTGCTGGCTGTTCTTGCAAAACAATGGCTCTTGCACCATAACTCAGTGGGTGAACGAGGCACAATTGCAGAGCGAGGAGTCGAACGACAACGGAAATTTGATGGCATGTGTCGGTGGAAGTTTGACCTTGTCATGCAAGTTTTCCCACTCCTTCTGCAGTTCTCGCTTCTGTTGTTCGCTGCTGCACTCTCCATTTATCTTCGGACAATACACCGAGCTCTGGCAGCAATTGCTCTCTGTCTGACAGTCTTGGGATCCTTTTTATATGCTGTGATGGTCATCTCCGCTGTCGTGTCACCGAATTCTCCATTCCAAACATCTCTCAGTTTTCTCCTGAAAAAAATAATGCACCAATTGGCCCTTCCCAAACATCTTCAGGAGTCCATTAAAAGCTGGCGGGAAAGGCTGCATGCTCAAGCCCGTACCTTTCTTTCCCAGTATTGGACAACATGCACTGATGCCATTATGCCACTGTTGCCCATGTTCCATATCTCCAAGCCACCTGACCCCGTTCCCATCTTTGACCATGCAGAGATATCTGAAGATATCTTTGCTGTTGTGTAGGCATTGGAGACCTCCACTGATCCAGGCATAGTAGAGATTGCTGCGGAACTGGTTCCCGAATTGCAGTGGTCCGTGAACCTCGAAGTTCGTCCCGCACTGGAACGACTGGATGACACATTTAGGTCATGCATCGGATATTACTTAGATGTTCGAGGCGGAATGGCTGATCACGCCTTGGCCTGCATCCGAGCCTTTTGGCTACTCAACATGGTCACTGCAGAGGCCCAGCGTTTGCCAACACTTTGGACTACCACAGACCTTAGCTGGCCGGATTCAGACCTACATTCCATCCAATTTTGGACAAGGTCAACATGGGAGCTACGCTACATGGTTCCAGAGATAACCCCATGGGCTCTTCGGTTCATTGCAGCTCAGAATCCCCCCGAGAACATGCTGAAAACCATTCTCACCTATTTCAATCCGAGCAACTCATTGCTCGAGGATGTGTCCATCTTTGCTGACCTTTTGTTTTGTCTCAACTCATTTTTCTCCTGTACTTTTCCCCGAGATTGCTCTGTGCTAGACAAGAGGTAACAGTGTCAATTCATTTGAGCAGTCTGCTGATTCATGTGGTATTTTTAGTAGCTACGCTGAGGAACTCATAGCACTTTTATTCGAAAACCTGGTCAGGCGTCTGACAGACAGTAACCCCTTGGATCAGAAAATAGCCGATGCTGTTGTCGTTAAAGCTGCCAAAATGGCCGATACAATATCGCCATCATGGCCTGAGGGGCGACGGCTTGAACCTGGATACCGTTTTTGTGCCCTGCCCGGTGTCTCACAAGAGGGCATTCTCGCTGCACTTCGGCTTCTAAGGCTGGGCCTTCATGTGCTCAGCTCCTCTCGATTGGAGCAGGGGATCCTACAAACACCCTATGATACCACATGGCTGTCCAGGACTTTGGACTCAGTGGATGGTCATGATCCCAAGTTAATCAGTGATTTGTGGCAGGCCCTTTTTCTTCTCCGCCCGATTCCGGGAAAACCAACAGCAGCATCTCTTCGGACTATGCTGTCCGTGCTTTCAGCTGCAGACCATCGAAATCTGGCATATCCTGCTTCTGCTGTCCTAGACTCGGCAGATCATTGGTTTGCCGACAATGAATTGCGCCAAGTACTCCAAGATGTCTCAATCTGGGCCAATCTTGGATATGGGGCAAATATTAACCCGTTTTATGTCTCCCTTGGTGACAAACTATCAAGAGAGCCGGAGTGGCAAGAAATTGTCTCAAGCGATCTACTCGGTTGGCTTGAGCAATTCCCAACAATCATCGAACCCAGTATACCTGGTTTACGGATGAACATCGTACAAAATTTCGATCTGTTCTTTCTCGCGTATGGGAGGCCAATGAAGCAGAAGCGGATGGGTTTGGGGAGGAGGCAACCCTCACCATGGTTTTCGGTGTGCTGGCGAAGGCTTGGAATCAAGTGCATTCCTCAGATTGGAGCGAGAAGCAAATTCAATATCATATAAACCTTCTGGAACGCACAGTAGTCGCGGCATTCACTGCACGAATATTAGGTGACACAGTTGTGGTTCCATCCCAGCGATTCAGAGACACAATCATGGTTCACCTCGGAGAGGCCCTTACACAAGCAGGGAGAGATGTGAAGCAGTGGAGCAATGCCTTCTGCATGGAGGAAGATCTGAAGGACGGCATTGAGAGGCTCGGGGACCTTATCTCTCGCGTTGCATCAGGGATCCTGGGTGAGCTCAGGAGCCCACCACTGCAGCAAGCAGATACTGTGACAGAGCTGAAATATTGGGTGGATCTGAGGGGAGCATGGTTGAAGGATGTTGGTGGGCTACGCGAGAAGTTTGAAACGGCAACATCAACAGGGGTAATTGTGCAGGAGAGTGGTGCTGAGATAGCGTGAAGCTTCGATATTCGGCTTGTATATCAAAACATGCCCTTGCTGTTCAATTTCACGTCTTCTCGACCTAATCCACCGCCAAAAAGGATAATGAGTTCAAATATAGGTGACGGGATGAAGTTTCGATATGTCGTCTTGTATATTTAAATATGTCCTTGCTGATCATTTTCATGTCTTCTCGACCTACTCCGCCGCTAAAAAAGATAATAAGAAATAATAATAAATAATAAATTTTTAAGGAAAAGCTAGCTGACAGTTTCGTCCTTCTAATATACCACAGGTGCAGTACATCAGCGCCAGTTCGAGCAGGAATGGAAGAATTTCACCATCAAAATCCCATCCATGATGCTGTCCTTGTTCGAGCTTGCTCGCGGACACGGCCTTCCGTCCATCGTTCGCCTGACATAGATTGCGGGGGGGAAAGAAAAAAAGAAAAAAAACACGGACGGGATGAAGCCGAGGGAAACATTTCAGTGCACAAATTTACCCGAGAATTTTGACAACATACCAAAAGCCCTGTGCGCATATCATTGGCTCCAATTGCAGAGAATGCATCAGCCATGTGTGCCATGCACTGTCGTGCACTCACCGGAAAATTGGGACAATCCTGGTGCAGTGAAGAGGGCAGCCGGAGTTGAACGAGTCGGTTGTAATATTGAAGGAGTTCAAGAAGTTTCTGACGTACCGGAACCTCCCAGTGCGTCCTTCCCCATGAAACGGCGGTCAATTGCCAGCGGTCCAAGCGGAATGAGTAGGGCGGATGGACACTTCCAGAGCACGAAAGATAAGATGGAATGCAGGAGAGAGAGCGGGACAAGAGGGACGCACGACGTGTGTGGTGGCAGGAAGTAAAAAGTGGTTAAAACAAAAACAGCATTGTGCGCCCATCTTTCCAACCTGATTCAAATTCCCCGGTTCGGCTTCAGGCTCATTGTTATTCGTCCCTGCTGGCTTCAATTACGCTCAAGAGACTTTTCACTGCGGAGGGCTTGTCTTTCCGCACGTGGCCCTGAGCTACGAATGTGAAATGGGCTTTAAGTTGGACAGCACGAGAAGAGCACGCGCGAGAGTCTAAGCGTCAGTTCCAGTTCGAAGTGGTGTTCAATCATATATGCCGTGGACAGTTAGAGCTTGATACATGAGACGGATCCTGCGAATAGATTGAATAGAGGAAGGAAGGTAGGAAAGCTCAGAAGAGTTAAATAAAGTGGGAGGTTGAGTCAAGCACATGATAAATTCCGCAATAATCAATGAGACTCGGAGGGAACACTTAGAACGACATCGCGCGATCATAGTTTCTTCAACAACAGACAGGTCCTTTAACTCAGGAGGTACAGGACCAAGATAATTTTTATTAGCGATCGCACTGCGCCGAGAGGGTTTCTGTTTAGCCCTACCGCTTATCAATTCGGATCTACAGACCTTACATACTACAAGCACATCCTCCATCAGCTCCGGATCTTGTTCTATGCATTCAGGATCAATCAGCAAGTACTTAGTGTACTCAGCGTCTCTCCCGTCCTCGTCTATTGGCAGGGTTGGTGGAATCAGGTCAGGGTCCAACCACGGACGTTTTTGAGGCTCTGTAATTGTGTTTGAGCGAGTACCGTATTCAGGTTCAAACCCGATGGTGGTCTTCTGGCCTAAAACATTACAACTCTCTCCGCTACATCCGCAGGTAAACATGGCTTGATTCTCCTTGGAAATAAACTGGTTAAAAACATCTTTGAATCTGTGCTTGAACTCCGAGATGAGGCCATTCGGTCTTCAACTGCTCACTATCTTGTGTTTGCCCAGACCGTGCTTCCAAATGATCACCTTCAAGTTTTACTGATGTTCATCTGGGTCCTTTCTCGACCTCTTTGCAGGGATAACACGTAAGCTCAAATGTCAGAAAGCGGCAAATAAAGGGATGTGCATACACAGTACCCGTGGATATACACCGTCAAGAGAGGTGAACGGCGATAAAGTTCCAGGCAATGTTCGAATGGGATCAAATCTAGTTTGATGGTCATGCTCAATATTCTGCTAGATGAAATAAATGGCAGTCGTACCTCCATGGAAAACTGTAGCGTGCATCGTCGATGAAGCTGTCATACCACACAGCTGCACAAAATATGGATTCCTGACAGGCGAATAAATCCATGAATATTGAACAACAGTGCTGATTCTCGCTCACGAGCACCGCATAATATCTTCTGGCCATTTCTGCAGAAATTTCGTCAATATATATATCAGGGCAGTGTGGTGAGACAAACCTGCTCTGCGCCATGGCCCTGGTAAATGGTCACCGTCATATTCCCATCTAGTCCCACAACTTTGGCAGAGTATACGCGACGAACAGATCCCTGATCGCGTCGATGGCCGACTCTGTCCAATTCGATCTCATCTTGGAGAGATATGTCTCCCAGCGGGATCGTACGAAAGCCTTTTCTATATTTAGTCGATCTTCATCGGACAGGTGGGGAAGCATAGCATACCAGAAGGTGCAGTCGGAGGAGCAATATAGTTGTTCGTGACGTTGTGGAAAGTGCCACCAGTCACCACGAGGTGCTGCGAGCGAGAAAACATGGTGCCGCCGTAGCTAGATTCAGTGCCGATGAAAATATCATTAATATTTGTGTGGATCAAGCCAACCAAGAGGTGCTCACGAAGCGGACACAGGATGCTCGACGGTCGAGGTGGAGGCAAATTCACCACCGTCTGTGGGGGCCCGTTGTCCATGTCGGGTTGTGGAGGGTGGTGGAGGAAGAGAAGATAAGTGCCGCGATGACGGCTTCCACAGCACTTGAGCGGGAGTCCAGGGCCAAGTATGAACACAACACTGGCACTGCAGCTGTCGGCGCTGCAGCTGTGAGATAGGAGCACACCATCAAAATTACAGCTAAATCAAAAGCCTTTTTTAATTGTCGAGCAAAGTTCGGGTGGAGCTCATGCGGAGCACGGCTCGGCCACACAGCTCGGGCAACCCGACAAACTTTGGATGAATTATAGCTGAAATTGCGTCAAAGAATCAAAGATATGAGGACACAGATTCTGAGAAGTGTGGTTTCCAACAGAGCATGTACTTTGAGGAAACGGACAGGGACTTGGTGGCGAAGTCAGGATTTTGGGGGCTCGGCTCGAACTGATTTGTGTCTATCTTTTTTTTTTTTTTTTGGTGGTGCTTATTTGATTGTCTTACAGACCATTTTGGTCACCACAGTTCTCCGGCCTTGACCGGAGTAACCCCCTTGTCTAGGCTTTTGCCCCCTTTCGGGCTGACATCGTCGAATGGCACAATCACACATTGTAGTCGTTATCCGGGAAACGTGACCCGATGATGAGCGTGACTACCCACCCAGGAAGAATGCTTTTTAGCAGACCAGTTTGGACATAAGCCCCTTTTGTAGGTGACTGCCCCTTGTGGTACTGTGGGGCTCAGCTGACACGCAATACCCACTAAACTCCCTGGTGGTTTCTTATGGGACTTAAACCCGCGGCCGAAGGAATATCCGAACATCGGCTCGGCCGGGTCAGCTGGCACATCCACAAAAGCCAAATGACCCCAGAGGAATGGCTTTGCTGGGGTTCGAACCCTTGCGGGACCCAGGACTTCAAAAACTAATCAGAAGTCAGAGTAGGAGGTATAACCACTCCACCATCCTGCCCCCGTGTGTCTATCGTTTTTGACTTGGGTGTAATTTCTGAAGAAAAAAAAAGGTGCGAGTATGTACGATGGTAACTGTGCAGCTGTGCAGAATTGAAAACTAAACCCTCCAGCCCAGTGCGAGTCGAGCGCGTTGGAATCCCGAGTTCGTTGGGTGCAGTCACCGCTGCCACTGACCGGTGCGTCAAGTCACGGCAGCAGGCACATTGGTACATTACTCGTTGCTCCTTGTGCTGCCGTCTTTCATTTGCCGTTCATTTCCCTCGACGTTTTCTACAGTTGGTTTAATTGGCTCTTGACGATATTTGTAGCCCGTGCGTTTAGTGATATTCTGGATTTGGCCTCAGGCCAAAAAAACCATGGCTTTCTGGCTTAGGGCAAAGCCAAGCCACGAATTAATCGATGTCCTGGCCTGGCTTGGGATTTCGTCAGGCCAAAGCCAAATTTCATCCAAATTGCCTGCCAAAAGCCATGGCTCAGGCTAGGGCTAGGGCTGATGACGGTGCACAGCGCGAGAATTTTGGCGATACCAGAGATACGAGAAACGCATCGCAATAATGAATGTGACTCGGAGGGCGAGCCGCATTCACAGCGCTTTCAAATTTCTGGCAGGGAGTTGAGAAAGGCTGTCGTCTTCGACTCTTCGGTTGTACGTGACCGTTCCATTGATAGAAACGATTATTAGTTTTGTCGCTGGCGAGGAATCCATATATGGAAGCACCGAAAGAAGCTGGGGAGTCTCGCCGCTGTGTCGCAGAAGAAGAAACAGAGCATGCCAGGAATGGCGGGCCGGCTCGAAAGGGCAATTCGTGGCTGTGCTTACTCGACCAAAAGCTAAGGCTCTCTCGCGGGGCTCTCGTTGCTTGCCACAGTTATATACCACCCCTTCTATCTGCTCTTTCAAGCTCTCTTCTTCTGACGGCTTCCCACGCAGGGCAGCAGGAATGGCGTCGTCGACTTCCTAGCCACCTTTGCCTTTATCTTTCGGCACAGTCCGACAATTGCCGATGCATTACCCCGAGTTACCGCTGCAGACGAGGACAGCGGAAGCATGTTTCTGGGGAATTGGCAAATGGCAAGTCCTTCTCCCTTGTCTTCTGCCATCTACATCTGTCCATCCCTGCACGCCCCCGTTCTCCGCGCACCAACTTGAATCTTCATTCCTTCCTACCGTTTTACGACGCCCCTCCTCAATATTTGCGCGCCCTACATCTATTACCGTTACACATCCCCTTTTCAGATACTCCAGTCTATAACGAATTCACTTCGTTTCCTTGTTTCAATCCCGTCCCTTCCATCCATTTCCCCGCATCTTTCTTTCTCCGATTTCATTACTTAGGACTGCGATCTGACCTCGGCCCGAATACAGGAATAACAGAGTTCTGCATTCCTGCACTCCTGGTCCCGCTACCGCGACAAACACGATACGTGGCGATGTCGCGAGACTCGCTCTTCGTCGCCTCTATGCACGCACCGCCGACGTCTTCCACATACCTGCCCTGGATTGCGGTGTCCTGCACATACAGGCATACCCGACCCGGAGCAAGACGCGTGCGCCGCGCCAATCCTGACTGACCCAGGCCGGTACCGGAAGACGCAGAGACGTCTGCCCTCCGCCCTTCTCGCGCACGCATCCACCGTCGAGATCTACACAGTCGACGTCCTGCACATACTTATCCTACAAATACCCAGCCTCGATGTCGAGCGAAGACCAGAGCAACGAAGCGTAGTCCTGGCCGTGCTTAGTCGCACACAGTCACTCGTCGCGGCAGGCTGGTACAGCATCCAGCAAGCGGAGCCGTTCGCTCTCCGCCCACCTCGCCTCTACCCTCGACATCGATCATGCAGCAAGGATGGACGTCCTTTATCGCGTGCTCGGGAACCACGTCCTCCACCCTCGACCTACGTTTCCCTACCTCTCTCCTCCCTCCTTGTGCAATGCCAGCTGGCTCGGAAGCACGTCCCGCTTCCTCTGCATCCACCTCCACCCTCAACATCCATCTACTCATGCCGCGAGGAGAGACGTCCGCCCTCTATCCTCTATCCTCATCCTTACGCGCGCCACTGGCTCGAGATGCGCGCCTTCCGCCCTCGACCTGCTGCCAGCAAGCGGGGACCCTTCATTTTCTCTTCCCTCCTCCCTGCCGATTCGCACTCGCCGCTGGCTCGGAAGCGCGGGGAAGCTGGATGCACATCCTGCCCTCGATCTGGTGCGATGCAGCGGAGACATCTCCCTTCGTCCCTTCTCCTTCCTCGCGCTTGCTCCGGCTCGGAGACTGGGATGCGCGTCCCGATGGGCGCGCGCGTGATGTAAATGCTCTCAGGCTGCTGCGGTACACTAATGCAGCACATAGCAAACGGGGACGCCTTTCCTTCCTCCATCCTCACTCCTCGCACTCGCCGCTCGTCGAAGCGCGGAACGGGAATGCGTCCTGTACATCCACCTCCGCCGTCGACGGACCCGGGGTGCAGGCTCCTCGACCCCAAAGGTGCGCGGATCACCGCTTAAGCACACCCGGTGAGACCTGCGCGGAGAGCGCGAGAGAGCTCAGCGTCTGGTGAGCTACGTGCCCCTCGTCCACCTCCCTCTGCCTCACCCTCGTCGTCATTTTTTGGGCGGCACTACACTCAGTTTGTTCTACTTGACCCGAAGCCAATTTCCAGACAGCGTGAAGTGCGTCTTTTACCAGCGTAACCTTCTCGATGCTCGCAAACAGTATATCCAGCTTCAAATCCTTCGAGAAGCGGACGCCTGACCCGCGTGCAGTTATCAATAATTCTCTGAGGTCTCAACCCATTATAAAAAGATTTTACTGTCACACGGCGCCTCCTTTGGCGCCGGTCTCTTCGACTACAAAGAAAGTTAAAAACGCAGCCCCTTGTCTTCGACGTGTTGAACGCAACCAAATACACCCTTGTACACGTAACCTCCTCAATGATCGCAACGTCAGGAAAAGTTCGAGTTGCTCAGTGGAAAGTCTCGGCATGCGTGACCGGATACTGAACATTCTTTCGACTCGGAGCGATCTGTGATATCCGCGTTTGACGCCAACCCACTCAGAGTGTGGTCCTATGTACTCGTTATACTTCCTGTCTGAATGGCGCCTGTCGGATTGGTTCTCGTCGAGAATCTCGCTGCTTTCGTGTTTGATCATATCCGAGTTTTGGCTCTCAAGATCTATTTTCGTCTCGGTTTTCGTTCGAGAATATTGCCCTTCGGTGTTCATTCCTTAGAGCTTTGCGCCTTGTCAGTTACCCTTACATTATATATCCGGGTGCACGCAGAATTGTGCTGTGCCTTGGCTCCTTGCGATATTTCGTGTCAAGCGCGCGCCTCCTGTGTTGATTTTCAATATCGCTTCCTTGCAGTTCAATCCATCTGTCGACGACGGTTCCCGAGTGCAGCCGATACTAAAACGGTTCAGAAAACATCGAACGAGCGCTGAATCATTCATTAAGCTGGCGATCGAAGAACTTCGATTTCCGGTTATGCTCTAGATCCACATGGGACGGTCCTTGAACATCGAGGATCCTATATCGACACCCTGACAGTAGTAATGGGTGAGATCAACCCAGAACTTAAAAGTAAACCGCCCTAATCTAATGTCTTGGATAGGGAGTACCCGAGGTTCTAGTCATTAGGTTCCATTCATATGTGATTGAGAAGTGTTGTCAAAGCCCCACTAACCTCGTTAGATCATCTACACGTATTCAATCCTGTTACGGATGGATTGTGCAAAGTTCCATTCTTGCATTCTATCGTGCTTGGTACACGGACCACTCACGACATAAAATTATCCCGATAACGTCGGCCAATGGAGACGAAGCTGTGTGACTTCTGTTCCATTGCATCCAACGTTAACTGGAATGCAGCGCCAATCAAATAATTTATATGCAGACGGGACCTGCCGTCATCAGGTGGCAGAGCATATAAGCTAAGAGCAGACGGCAGAACGTCTAAAACATACCAACATGTTCTTCCCTCGAGTCCTCACCGTATGTGTTCAAAATATTATTTGTCGCTCAGGTTCCGTCCTCACGGCCCCCCTTTAATAGGTGCTCTCTGTCTCCACTGCCGTTCTTGTCAATGCGAGTGCCCACCCTGGGAACTCGACATCGGTTGTACCCACCCCCGACCTCTTCCCCCTCGCACCTATGGGAAACGTCGCCGCAGTCCAATTATCAGCCAGCGCGGATACCCGTATCTTCTTCCAAGACTCGACCGGCGCTATAATCGAAGGAGGTGTGACTGCCGGAAAAAACATCGGGAATAACCTCTTGGTTCCGGCCAATCAGGTTCTTCCTCACACACCAATTTTTGCAATCAATGCGCCAACCGCCGCGTCTTACATGGTACGTTGTTCCTTCCAGTGTATACGGACGTTCCTGACCGCAAATGTTAGATCCGCCTCTACTTTTTCTCCCCAGAGAATGTCCTCAGTGAATATATTTATCCTACCACCATCGCGCAGAACACCAACGGATTCATGGGCGGGCCGAGCTGCACTGTGTGCTTGACCACTCAAGGCATTGTCGGGAGCAGCACGAGCCAGGTCTTGTATGCTATGGCCAACCCGGCGTTCACCCAATTCCGGGTCGGCTTTATCAGTGCGGGACAGCCAACCACAGTGAGCGAGGCGACAAACGTTGGTGGCGGTTGGCAGGTTTCTACCATTCCAAACTGAAAGGCCTGCGCGATATATTTCAATACCTATATGATGTTACATGTATCTCGGGATTGAAATAGTTTGATATGTTTCGATGTGATCTTAAAGTCTTCCCCAATCCGTACTCCTTGGATGCTTGCTCCACTGCCATAGAAATGAAAAAAAAAGACGTTATTTCCAGGATAAAATGCAAGAGCTGAGATAAAACACACCTAGTCAATCGCACTGAGTGGATCGGGTCACCAGAAAGACATCCAGTGACCTCGATATCGGTGTATCCCTAGTTGGCAGTGAAGTCCAGTCTCTCCGCTTCAGAGATGGTATAGAAATGGTCCTTCTTCGCCCCGTGGTACAAGCGGTAGAAGGGGACACTGCCGCAGTTTGAGTGGGGTAAATAAAAGTAAACGAGAACATGTCCATCCTTCAACGCATCGTCCAGCGCTGTGCTCGAAATCGTGTAGAAATTATCTGTTGCAGCGCTGCTGTAGAGGCGATAAAAGAGGGCCGTCGACTTTTCTTGCGGGACAAACACGAAGGCAGCGAGTGACGCGCGGCACAACCACCCATACACCATATTGACGATATTTGCGTGGGTGGTCGACTTCGGTCAAGTTATATATACTCCGTATGAAAAGGCAGAGATATCCACAGGTTTGGGAGGACCATCCCAGTGAGCGTGCAGAATAAGTCCACGGTCACAGTTTAAAACATATTAAACAGACTTCAGTCGAGCCAACTCGGAGAAAATTGACATTCAGTGCACCGGTGGAAGCAACCGCGACGGAGAGAACGAGCGCAGAACAGAATATACGTCATGGCTGAACGGGAGATGCCATCCAAGATTATTAATACTGTGTATACCATGAATGGCCTAGACTTCAGAATCAAGCTGAACGTTTGTTGGTAAGTGGCGCGCCTGTCGGAAAGGGGGCCTGGTGGAATGTGCCTGCGCTGACAACGGATGTTATCGAACTTGAATTGACTTCCTCACTTCAATTCCGCGAGTCTATCGCGCAGACCGCTGCATATCATAACCAAGGGCGCGATGTCTGGAAATAGAACATTCAATGGTTATGGAAGTCGCCTTTCCTTGACTTCGAGTGCAACTTGAACATTCGCCCTGGGTCGCATACGGGAAAGAAGGTCTGTTGTAATGTGCCTACGCTCACAGCGGAGGTTATCCAACCTGTATTCGAGTTCCGAATGCCGACTAAGCGCCTAAACCGCGGAGACATATCTTATGCAATTTCGATCATCAGAAAGTTCAGAAGTTGGATTGAGGCCCTTGATATAGACCATTCGACAGGACCGCATTTGAAGAGATCAGCTTCCCTTGCATTCATTTGTCAAACACGAGCGCCTTCAGGAAGTTTGAAACGCACCCGAGCATTATCGCCCGCTGTTTAGCGCTTCGCCAGGCGCTTCCCCAACTTCGGCAACTCGAAAGGTTCGAATTCCGGGTCCCTCGGCATTCTTTGTGCGCTGGATGACATCTAAGGGGCAATCTTGATTCGAATTTCCACAAGGACAATTGGCCATGGCGGGCCGACCGAATGGGAATGTGGTCTTTAGGCTGTTATAGGTATGTCTGGCACGTCGAGCATCTCCAGGGGTGACAGTCAGCCGTTGTGGAAGAGGGGAAATCCCGGGATGTAGGTTCGATAAATGGGTCGGTAGTCCGGTAGTCGTAGAGCAGATTCTGAATATAAAGATAGGAAAGTGGTCCCGAGGCGTAGAGTGCAAAAAGAGCGACGAAAGAGAATAAGGAATTCCAAAAATGGTGCGAGACGAGTGCGAGCGAGGATCGTGAAGAAGTGACGTTGTTGGTGGCTAGAAGCCCACTGACGGCTTTCCGGAGAGGAAGGGGCGAGGTGCGTCGATGCAGCCTCTAGGCGCTTGCCTTGCACTGGCCGCGTAAATGGTGGTACGAGCGTAAGATTGCATGATCTCGACGGTCGAGTCGGAGGTAATTCATCGTCCGCGGGGGGTTCGTTGTCCAATGATGTCGGATTGTGGAGGAAGAGAAGATAAGTGCCGCGATGACAGCTTCCACAGCACTTGAGCGGAAGTTCAGGGCCAAGTATGAACACAACACTGGCAGCTGTTGGCACTGCTGCTGTGAGATAAGAGCACACCATCAAAATTACAGCGAAATCAAAAACGACAGACATTTTTTAATTTTCGAGCAAAGTTCGGGTGGAGCTCATGCCGAGCACGGCTCGGCCACACTCGGGCAAACCGACGAAGCTTAGATGAATTATAGCTGAAATTGCGTCAAAAAATCAAAGATATAAGGACGCAGGTCCTAAGAAGTGTGGTTTCCAACAGAGTATGTACTTTGAGGAAACAGGGACTTGGTGGCGAAGTCAGGATTTTGGGGGTTGGGCCGAACTGATTTGTGCCTATCGTTTTGACAGCAGGCACATTACTCGTTGCCCCTTGTGCCGCCGTCGTTCATTTCATTTGCCGTTTATTTCCATCCGCGTCATCTAGTTTTCTCCAGTTGGTTTAGTTAGTTCTTGACGATATTTGTAGCCTGCACGTTTGCCTCGGGTCTTCTGCTAATACCGAAGCAACGGAGGCGGAAGCGTTATTTCAACGTAGCCTTGGGTGGTCTAGATCTCTTCTGACGCCATCGTTGTTTGAAGTCAGTGTTCAAGTTTCGTACACGACGAACGGTGTCACGGTGATGGCTAATGACGGTGCACGGCACGAGAATTTTGGCGATACCAGAGATACGAGAGACGCATCGCCATAATGGTTGTGACTTGGAGGGCGAGCCGCATTCACAGCGCTTTCAAATTCTGGCAGCGAGTTGGGAAAGGCTGTCTGGCTCTTCGGGTGACCGCGACCGTTCCATTGATAGAAACGATTATTAGATCTGTAGCTGGTGAGGAATGCATATATGCAGGCACCGAAAGAAGCCGGGTCCGTTCATCGTTGTGTCGCAGAAGAACTTAAGAAACAGAGCTAAGCCTGATATGGGAATTGCTCCCGAACGGGCCGGCTCGAAAAGGCAATTCGTGGCTGTGCCTATTGTATTTGACTCTCGCAAAACTCTCATTGCTTGCCACAGTTATATACCGTCCCCTCTATCTGCTCTTTCAAGCTCTCTTCTTGGGATGGCTTCCACGCAGGAATGGCGTCGTCGACTTCATAGCATAACCCTCCACCCTTGCCTTTATCTTTTGGTACAGTCCGACGGCAGCGACGTGTGCTGTCGACTTTCTGTGTGCCGATGAGGGCGGGTCCGGCTGGATCCCGATGCTTTGGTATTCTATGTGGATGAGGACGGGACGATATCTGTATGCGTTGGAGGACGGGACGGGACGGAGAGAAGGCCTCAAACCCAATTGCCGATGTATTACCCCGAGTTACCGCATTGCAAACGAGGACAGCGGGAGCAGAAGGACGGGAGGAGTGTTTTGAGGGAGTTGGTGAATGGTAAGTCTTTCTCCCTTGTCTTCTGCCATCTACATCTGGCCATCCCTGCATGCCCCTGTTCTCCGCACGCCAATCTTCATTCCTTCCTATTGTTTTACGATGTACATCTATTACCGTTATTTTTAAAATATGGTCCACAATACATTCGCTTCGTTTCGCCTTCTTTCAATCTCATCCCTTCCATCCATTTCCGCGCGCCTTTCCTCCTCCAATTTCATTACTTGGGACTGAATCTGACCTCGGCCTGAACACAGGAATAACAAAGTTCTACATTCATACAGTCCTTTTCCCGCTGCCGTGATAAACACGATACGTGGCGATGTCGCGAGACTCGCTCTTCGTCACCTGTACACCGCTACACACGCACCGCAGACGTCCTCCACATACCTGCCCTGGACAGCGGTGTCCAGCACATACACACATACACACATACCCGACCCGGAGCAAGATGCATGCGCCACGCCAATCCTGGCTGACCCAGGCCGGTACCGGAAGACCCAGAGATGTCTGCCCTCCGCCCTTTTCGTGCACCACCAGCTGTCTCGGAAGCACGTCACCTGCGCCCTCGACAACCATCTACTCATGCAGCGAGGAGAGACGTCCACCCTTTATCCTCCATCCCCCCCGTTGCGCGCGCCGCTTGCTCGGAACACACGCCCTCCGTGCTCGATCTACAAGAGGAGATGTCCCCCTTCCTCGCGCTCGCGTCCGCCACTCGGGAGCTCGGAAGCTGGATGCACGCTCCGCTCGACGCCTGCGTGATGTCGGCGTTCTCGATCTACTGCGATGGCGTATGCAGCAAGGAGAGACGTCATCCTCCCTCCCTCCATCCTCTCTCCCCGCGCCGAAGCTAAGAGGAATGCACGTCCCGCTTTATGTACATCCACCCCCGCCGTCGGTATAGACTTCGCCGCCCTCGATCTCCTGCCAGCAAACGGAGACCCTTCATTTCCACTCCTCCTTCCTCGTTCCTCGCGCTCGCCACCCGGCTCTGAATCGGAAGCGCGTGGGCCTGCTTCCTGTCCTGTACATCTACCCCCGCCGTCGACGGTTGACGGTCCCTCGCGGTTACAGGGGGAAGGCTCCTCGACCCCGAAGATGCGCGGATCATCGGTCAAGCACACCCGGTGAGACCTGCGCGTAGATTTCAGGAGAGCGCGAACGAGGCCGGCGTCTGGCGAGCTGCGTCCCCCGCGGGGGTTGCAGAAGTGGGCGAAGAGGAGGAGAGGGACGGGGACGGAGGATGGGGAGTGAGAGGGGAGAGGGAAGCGCGTATCCGTAAGCGGGTCGCAGAGGGAGTGATGAGGGAGAGGGGGCGGGTACGGGGACGGGGACGGGGACGGGGACGAGCGCCAGACGCCCCGGATGAGATGCGTTGGGAGCGCAGAGATGCGATTCCGGGCGGGCGCAAGATGTGTGTACACGGCGGCGACGAGCGGACCATCGATGGTGGCACGCCCAGAACGTTCTGGACCTGGGCGCGTGCAGAGGGCGGGACGGGGTGCGTGCGATGTATAGTAAGTTTTCGTCTTGTTGCTTCTCCCAGCCTCGTCCGTTCCCTCGCCACGTTTCCCGCGCCCCGTGGTCCGCTCTCCATTCCTTCCTTCCGCGCCACACCTTACTTCGTTTATCGCCGTTTCTATGCTATATATCTATCCCTGTCGCACTCTTCGTACCACTCTCCTCTTATCTATGCAGATATCGTATCGTATCCCTCGTCCTTCCCCTTCCAATACGATATCGATTTCCCTCGCGTTACTACCTCCGTCACCTCCCTTTGCCTTCTTCTCCGTCCCCCCTCGTCCCGCTCTAGTTATCCTCACCATCCCGTACTTTCCCTCCTTTCTCTCCTCCTCTCGCCTTCGCCCCTCCTGGCCCTCTTCTTCGTCCTTACTGATGCCCCCCATAGTCTAGCTCTACACCAAGCACGCGCGTGTGCTCCTTCTTACGACGGACGATCGACGCTCACAGTCATCGGGGCTGCAGCGATTCGGGATCGATGCTCCTTTACGGCGGCTGCCGACGCCCAGGTTTATAACCCCCCACTACTCGTCGATGCCGAGACGACACCCCTGCTTCGAGCACTCACCGCCGGATTGGTGTTCGTCTTCACGTCTGCCTCCCTCGTCCACCTCCGCCTTGCCAAATAAGGAAGACTGAGCAATCTGCCCATCACCTTTCCCGTTCGTAGTCGTGCGCCTTCCCCTCCTTCCCCTCCCTTCGTCTTCGGACACGACGTGTTACGATCATGGGGTGAGGGAGGGTGAGGTGTGGCTACGTCGAGGGAGCGCACGGGGTGGAGGAGCTGGCGCAGGGGGTATCCAAGTCCGGGCGTCGTCATGGTAGATGCCAATGGGAGGCAAGCAGGAGCGCCTCCCTTCTCCCTTCTTCGGACGCGGTGTTTTGCGCTGGTGGACCGCGGTGTGAGTCGGGTGCAGACGTCCCGGGATGGGACGACCCTGGCTTGTACCTAATTCGTGGCGTCGTCCCGGGCGGGTGGGATGGGCTGGGGCACGCACGCTGTGCATCGACGGACGACTCTGGGTGATGCTTTCGGGAGGATTGCTGAGATGGGGTACTTGCGTACGCATTCCGTCTCCGCGCTGCCGTCCTTTCCACTCGTACCCTCCCTGCTTCGACACCCCAGGGATGATTCGTTCTCGCCGCTCCGAGTCGCCATCCGCATCCACCCCATCCACTCCCCGTCGTCTCGTCATTCCTTGTCCCCTCGCTCCCGGGCTCGTTGTCCCTCCGCTGTGCACGACCACGCTTCTGCAAGTCGGGTCTGAGATGATTTGACAGGCCGGTGTCTGAGGATGACGGGTGCGTGGGTGTTGACGGCTGGGAAACGAGGTTCTGGCTGGCGCAGGCGACCTTGGCTTGCACCTAGTTGATTGCGGCATTCCAGATGGCAAGTAGGTTCAGGCGCGTCCCGCGCTGCGCACCCACGGCGACTCTAGGCTTGACTTCCGGGCGAACCTTCTCGTATTGCGGCGGTGTCAAGGCGGTGTACTTGCGTACACGTCTCCACGCTGCCGTCCTTTCCATTCGTACCCTCCCTCCCACATTTTCCCCGCTCCGGCATCCAACGATGATTCGTTCTCGCCGCTCTCCATCCACATCCACAGCTACCCCGTCGTCTCGGCCTTCCGTCTCATCGTATTCCGAATGCTCTCCGTCCCGGGCTCTTTGTCGCCTGCAAGTCGGATATGAGACGATTTAACGGGGCGGTGTCTCAGGATGGAGAGTGGCGGATGTGTGGGATACAACGTCTGTTGGATGCTCGGATAACGGGGATTTGGCGTGATGCTCGGCTGCAGAGGCTGGGACTCGGTGGCCCATTGGGGAGCCTGCAGCGGATATCCCATGCATGCATAGCAGAACGTGCACTCACCACCCGTCAGTCCGCATACCTTCCATCCCTCCCGCTCCTCATCTGCACTCGTCCGCACTCGGCTCGCGCTCCACCGCATCGCGCAAATCCCTCTCAGTTCCCGTCGCCTCATTCGTGGCCTTGACTTGATCGTTTCCAAAAATCGGGTCGAGCGCCGATGGGCGATTTGGGCCAAGGAGCGGCTTTACGCCGCGGTTCCGAGACGAGACTTTCCGTGCTTGATCCTCGGCGTGTACATACGGGATACAGTATACACTGAGATTGAAGTGGTCTACCTGTCTACGTATTGCATGCCCTACTATTTAGGTATGAATTGAAGGTATTATTAACTTTTTTCAGAGGCGAATGACTGCTTCCACCGTTGCGATGCTGTGGCTCACACCTTTTTTGAGTGTGAATTTTTTTGTTATCGACTAGATGCCGGAGTTGAATATATCTTCAACACTGGGTGAACTTTGAAAGCGATTTGGCCATCTCATTCATGTCCTACCACCGGCGCGTCAGTGCCGTGCCCCAGATCACACAGCTGATCGGGACTTGATCGGGACATCAACCTTGAGTAGAGCTGGGACAAGTTAGTTAACCGGTAATTCATGGTCAATTCAGAGGCTTTAGGCTGATAAAAGTTGACTGGGTCAGTTTTGGGTCAGTTACAGGTGTACCGGTGTAAAACACTGGCAAGCGAGCCCAGATAGACGAAAGTGGCAATGGATTCGGGAAGAGGCTGTTCAGGACAGCTTTATAAGCGCCGGTTGTTAACAGCTTGAGGCGCTCGGCTCGTCTCTCTTTCCCCTCATCCTCCATGGCAGAGATACTTGGAATCGTGACTGGTAGCATCCAGCTCCTTGATACAGGGCTCAAAGCTCTCGAATACATCAAAGATATTCTCCACGCACCGGAGGAACAGCGGGAGTTGGTCGCAGAGATGGCCACTCTCAAGCCCATGCTCGTGGATCTCGAGAAACGGGCTCGCGCTAACCCGTCGAGCCACACTCTCCAGCAGATGAAGGAGCCACTGCTCAGGTTCAAGACTGCGTTGGGGCACTTTATCGACACACTGCGTCCTGCAGAAGGCCGCCTGTCCAAAGTCTCGAAACAGTTGGCGTGGTCACTGTGGAATAAGAAGGAGGCCCAGGAACATCTCGCCGAGTTCGAGCGTATCAAGTCTTTATTCGCTGTCTGGTTGATAAATGATGTCTGGTGCGTGCTCCTCGATCTGGCGTGAGGGCATTCGTCTTACTCGGCTTAATGGCATTAGGGACGCGGAGACAACAGCCAAGCGAGACCAAATACTTGAGTGGATAACCTCGCTCAATTTTTTCCAGCGACAGGCAGACATATTCGACATTTGGCAACCAGGAACCGGCGATTGGTTACTTGCGGACGCTAAATTCCGAGATTGGCAATCTAGTGCCCAACGTATCCTCTGGTGCCGCGGAATGCGTACGATTGTTCTGCTTAATGTTTGATTTATCTACTAACTGGACCTGGATTCACAGCGGGAGCTGGGAAGACTGTCCTTGTGTGCGTGGCGCATCGACTCATTATTTTGCATGACCGCCGATATTGCTGATAGATCGATGGTCGTTAATCATCTCCGGTTACATTCCCAGAACACAAACACCGCCGTCGCTTGCATATATCTGAACCACAAGGAAATAGAGATGCACACGCTAGCCAACCTCCTCGCCAGCCTCTGGAAACAGCTTGTGGTTGGTAAACCTATGCCACCTGCAGTGCACAAGTTGTACGAAGCCCATCACGAACGAGGGACGAGGCCATTGCTCGACGAAGTCTTTAAGATATTTCGTTCTGCAATTGGCGAGTATTCGCAAGTATATTTGATTGTGGATGCTTTGGATGAATATCCAGAGACCCTACGCCTCAAATTGCTCGAATACTTATCGATGATAATGACGGCACCCACCGTCAATCTGATGCTCACTTCGCGACCTCACATCACCCTGGACCCCTTCTTTCCGGGTCGGTGTGCCCTAGATATCAACGCAGATGAGAACGATATTCGCCACTATATCGACAGACACATCCAAAACTCTCCCCGCCTATCTAAACATGCTCGGAAGTGCCCGGAATTGAGGGAAGAAATTGAGTCTAAGATTCTCAGCAATGTTGAGGGAATGTGAGTATCCTTTGTGCTCAAAATATTATGAACTTCATCTATTTATACAGGTTCTTGCTTGCTAAACTCCATCTCGACTCTCTTTCAACGAAGAACACTGTTAAAGCTGTCCGTGACACCCTTAACAGTCTACCAAAGGACTTGGACCACACGTACGATGAAGCGATGGAACGGATAGACCATCAGAACGAGGACGACCGACAATTAGCTCGTTTGGTCCTAACCTGGGTGGCATATTCAGCACGGCCTTTGCTCGTGAACGAGCTTCGCGAGGCTTTGGCCATCGAACCTGAAGCCAAATCTATTGACCCTGACAATCTGTTGGACACTGACATCATTTTGTCTGTCTGTGCTGGCCTGGTCATCATTGATGAGGCCATGTCTGTGATTCGGTTGATCCACTACACTACACAAGAATACATGTACACCATCGAGCCACGTTGCTTTCCCAAGGCTAACACAGAATTGCCTCCAGACTCTTCACATATTTAGCTTCCCCAGATTTTTCAAATCTGCCAGAATTGGTAGACAAACAGAAGGAACTGGTCCTGAAACACCCATTACTTGGATACAGCCAATACTGCTTATTTTATGCTGTTGGACAGGGTGAACTGCAACTCCAAAATGAAATTGAATCTTTTTTGCAACAGCTCATTCCTGGCAACGTTTTTGGCCTCTTACCACACGGATTGTGCCTGCATTTAATGTATTACTGGAATTATCCAGCTGGAGCAGTTATCAACTTCACCACTGTGTATTTCAGCAGCAGCCAACTTGTTAATTATTGCCAACCATTTTTGACTGAAGGTCAATTTGAAAGGAAGGAAGGATTTGATGCTTGTGTGTTGCTGCATACTACGGCAACCTAGAAATGGTTCAGCTTTTGGTTGAAAATGGTGTTGACATCAACCACGATGATCAGGGACGATTCGAAGAGGCTCTCCAGGCTGCTGCCGAAATGGGCCACGAGTCGGTCGTTCGATTCCTAATCCAACTGGGTGCCAACGTGAATGCGCAGGAACCTGAATTTGGAACTGCTGTGCATCCACGCTCGTGCTGGGGAAGGAAACTTGGCTCACTCAATATTGTTCACCACATTGAGCAGGGTGCTTATGACACAACACAAGTTTTATATGGAACTGCATTACATGCTGCGTCATTCCGTGGCCACAAGTCAATTGCTACACTCCTGATTGAGATGGGTGCCGACATAAACATTCAGGGAGGCTACTTCGGAACAGCCCTGATAGCTGCATCTCACGGGGACCACCAACCTGTTGTTCAATTGCTCCTTGAAAACGGTGCCAATATAAATGCCCTGGGAGAATTCTGTGGAACAGCCCTCCATGCGGCAATTGTCATGGAGCACCAGTCCCTGGCTCTATGGTTAATCGAGAAGGGTGCTGATGTCAATGCACATGGAGGATACCATGGGACTGTACTTCAGGCCGCGACGTTGTATTCCAAAGATTCTATGGTTGAATTATTGATCAAGACGGGTGCGGATGTCAATGGGCGGGGCGAGTTCTATGGAACAGCTCTACAAGTCGCCTCACGCGCTGGCATTAAATCAACAGCTCACCTGCTAATCGAGTACGGCGCAGATGTGAACGCTTTGGGAGAGATGTACGGAACTGCATTGCAGAACGCATCATTATGGGGACACAGCGCAGTAGCCGAGCTCCTCATCAAGAATGGCGCCGATGTCAATGCACCACCAGGGACGCATGGAACGGCTCTGGAGGCCGCATCACAAACATTATTATTCGGCTCTCATATCTATCACAAGCAATTGTACAGCACCTACAATCCGCGCAAAAAAGCAATAATTCGACATCTCATTGACAATGGTGCCGATGTGAATGCAAACGGAGGAATCGCACTGCAGTTGGCGTCGCACCAAGGAAACGATGACATGGTTCAGTTCCTGATCCATTTAGGTGCCGACATGAATATGCGTAGTGACAAATTTGGAACAGCACTCCGGATTGCGGCCTACCAAGGCCACGAATCGACGGTTCGACTGCTGCTCGAGAGCAATACCAACGCAAATGGTGAGGAAGGCATTCTCGAAACAGAGCCAGCCCTGCTGGTTGCGTCGGGTGCGGGTCACGAGTCGGTGGTTCAATTGCTCATCAGCCTGGGTGCGGACGCAAATGCACTGATAAAACTTGGAGGAGGAGCATCACTTGGAACAGCGCTGCAGGCTGCATCGAGTATGGGTCACGAGTCTATTGCTCGGCTTCTCATCGAGACGGGCGCAGATGTGAACTTGTGTGGAGGCGAGGTGGGAACAGCTCTGCTCGCTGCGTCCATGGCAGGCCACGAGTCACTAGTACGACTACTCCTCGAGAAAAATGCCGACATAAATGCTCAGGACGAATTTTACGGAACAGCGCTGCAAGTTGCGTCAAAGATGGGCCACGAGTCGCTGGTTCAGTTGCTCATCGAAATGGGTGCAGATATAAATGCGCCCGGAGGCAACCCCAAAACCCTGTCACCAGCTGCATTGGATCGCTTGACCAGGATTCTGGTCAGGCAGGGGTTTGACTTGAATGATCTATCAGTAGTTCCAGAGCTAGGAGTGTTCGGAACTGCCCTGCAGGTCGCATCGAAAGGAGGCCACGAGTCGGTGGTTCGACTACTGGTCGAGAAAGGAGCCAATGCTGATATGGAAACGATACCAGCATACGTACGAGATAACAGTGCCTCTGATTCTCGAAACACCGGGTAGGGACTAGGCAGACATCTAATTACATATCAATGGAACTTGAATAAACTTTTCGATGATCTGAAATATCTCGTATCTTAAGCAGATGCTTCCAATCAGTGTGTACCTGTTTGCCCAACAATTCGTCAATTTTTTCTCAAACATGTTTGTGCTTTGACTCAGAGTTCGCTCAATTCGGTATCCTTTTTTCAAGTTTATTTTCAGCCAATCCCAGTTGAGGCCACAAATCACGAATTACCTCTGGCGAACCCCACGTTTGTGTAGCCTTCCTTCGAATAGGTTTCACGTCACATATGTAGTCAACTGTTCAACTGCACGCACTATGAGAATTCCAATGGCTCGAGAAAAACATACTAACTTGCTTACGCACCAAGCGGAGTTTGAATTTGGGTGAGCTAACTTGCGTAACTTGTGTGGGCGCTAACTTGTGCTTGGGCTCCCAGTGTAAATAAACATTCCATAACTCCTCCTAAGTAATGTTGCCGTGACTTGGACTCCAGGTTGAGTTGAGTCGAGTTGAGTCATGGTCACAACTTGAACTGACTCCGAAGTCGAGCCAAGTTGACTTCAAGTGACTTGGGTCGACTTGAGTCGGGCCTCATCTCCAAAAATACCGGACCGTTAAATGGGATAAATTAAACACATTCATTGTGACCCAATTACGGTGTTTGTGTTGTCTGCCATATTGGTATTGGTGAGCTAATCTTCTTTGGCCAAAAGATCATGTCAAACTTGTATTTCAATGACATTTTATAATCAAGGGAAGATTTCTTTCATTATTTACATATCCCATTCGATGAGATTGGGGATATCATTGAAGTCAACATCAGAAGTCACCGAGTTCCATCCATCACGAGTGAAATGAACAGGTCCGAGCTGCTGGCCTACATCCCATCTGATACCGGATACTGAGGCATAGAAAGCGGCCTCATACGCTGCCCATTGGGTGAGAAAACGATTCATCGAGACAACAAATGCCTACTAGTAGTTTAAATTAGTAAAGTGGTGCAAATTGAGAGACCGATACATGCATTAAAATCCATGATCTTGGATTCGTTCAGAAACAGAATACCGTCGCGTATTTGGATGACAGAAATGTCATCAGGAAGGCTTGTATTGACAGCCGATATTAGGACAATCAATGTGTGCATGTGCGAGCTTGGATGTAGTTTGACACTTGTGCGGACTACCGGCTCAAAGGGATGCTACAAGGGATACCATCCATGAATCAGCCAGCATTCTCCTGGTAAAAGTGGGTATCCTTTGCTATATTCCACATTTACTGTAGTTCTGCAGTTATTAACCCACCTATCCGTTTCGAATGGATCCGGAAGAATTGGTCACACGCCAAGCAGGCAAAGGCCAAGAAAATAATTCTTGACAAGGTTTATGATTTTCCCCCAATCATTTTATAATTGCTCATGAAATATGCCCAAAGCGCCAATCGTACGAAGTGAATAATGACAGTGGAGGATCTGGCTCCAGTTCCCCTGTTGGGTCTGGAGATTTCCGGCCTCCATCTAGATCGCGATCTCACTCAGCTACACCTGTTCATGCCGGAATAGCACTTGGAGCAAAGCGGTATTGTAATCCCATGCAATCCCTTGATTTTTCCGGCACAGGCCTCAGTGGGACAGGAAACAACCCGTCAATTGAAGATGAAGTGAATCACTACATCAACAGCCTGATACCTCCAAGAAAGACAACAGATATGATCAGCTATTGGATGGTTTGGTTTTGAAATTTTGAAGCCTCCGAACACCCACTTGAACTTATGTAGAACCACGGAAGAACAACATGACCAAAGAGTCATCGCCTCTTTACTGATTATGCTCCCATTCAGGTGACCTCAGTGCCTTCGGAGAGGGTTTTCTCCTCCTCAGCAGAGACTGATACGAAACGACGTAACCATATCAGTCCCATTCTAATGGAGGCTCTCCAAATGCTCAAATTCAACTTTAAAAAAGTATGGCTTAATTTCATGTTGGAGTGGCAGTTGCCCCGGTTGCTGAGGATGAAGAAGACTGACTTTGGGATTTGGCAAAGGCTACTGACGACCAAAGGACAACATTCGGAGGGAAATTTCAGATAGTTGTGAATTTGATACATGGAAATGCCAGAATGTTCCTGTAGGTGTAAGTATCATTTGACCAGTCGAGGCGAATTCAAAATAAAATACTCGTAGGCCCCTCGGCGTTCGCAGCATCAAAGAATGAGGGATCTCTTGAAATCCATTGTCGGGAGGTAGTTTCCGAGGTAAACACGCCCAAGTTTCCGGCTCGTTCACCGTGGTATGTTGTCTTGAACTCCACGGAATCAGGTTCTCATGTTCCACGGCCGACTAGTTCAGACTGCGTTTCGGAGATCATCGAGGGATGGAAAATGCGCACGGGAGGCCTGAACATGGCATCAGTCTTGTGAAAATAAAATAAAAAACACACATCGCAGTCACCTAGTCATTGTAACTTCACCGCAGAGTTAAAGTTTTCCTAGTCAACTTGAAGGGCGTGGTCTCAAAGTCTAAAGACAGTCGTTTCGACTCGTTTGATGCTACCGTGACGCCGGGGCTGGAAGATGATCACCTAAATCACCGTCAGCTTGCAGACACAGACATTGCCGAGAATCATTTTCTGACTTGGGCAAACCTTCTCATACTATTGATGGCCCACCTTTGCAAAAAAAAATTGATGGAGGTGCGGCTGAAGCATCTGGGCTCGGATTCCTCTGAAATTTGGACTGAGGTGAGCCTTGCATGTCATTAGCTCCATTGAATATTTGCAGACTTTTTGAGAAACTGAGAAGGGAGCCTAGAAGATGCCGAGACGAAAACCCAAATTACCCACCTTTGCAAAAACTTTTGGCAGGCGATTGGCAGGCGATCAATGCCATCAAAATTTCCCAGAATCCGACTCTTGATTTTATTTAGCGTTCAAATAGGGCCCAAGTATTCTATAAACTTCGCAGTACATTTTTAGATACTGGAATTATCTCCTTGTTTTATCCCGAGGCAATTGAGCTTGAATTGAACTCGCCAGATCGAATTTTTGCAAAGGGGTACATTTTTGCAAAGGTGGGCCATCAATAGTACGTGCAAACAACGTGCAAAAAACTACGTCGTTCAAGAGGCGTCCGATCTTGTTATCGAACCCACTATCAACAGCACGTGCCCACAGGCCACCTTCCATATCGGGACGTTGATGCAGCCAATCACACCTCACGACCATTGCCGCCCGACTCGCGATGCATCTACCAGGCCTCTGGAGTCTTTTCCTTTGCTTAACAAGGTTTACTTAGCTATATTAGCTACTTTTAGGCTCTCTGAAGTCCACATATCCACTTGTACCTTAGCAGTTGTGAGCCAGTGACAAACCACCAATCCTGGTGTAAATACTCCCCATCCTCACACATAAATGATTGCTGGACATTTCACTTAGTTATACAGGATGTGGAAAGTAGTTAAAAGTTGATTAAACCGCATATAAGGCAGATGTGAGGCGGGAGTTCCCAAACGGAGCCATCCCGATATGGAAGGTGGCCTGTCGGCACGTGCTGTTGATAGTGGGTCCGATAACAAGATCGGACGCCTCTTGACGTCGTTGCTGGGAGAGTGGGTCGGCACAGCCACGAATTCCCTTTTCGAGCCAATCTAAAGTTGTTTTCTGTTTTGCACAACGTCGACGAGCTCTCGAACCTGAAGATGACTAGCACCCTGAGCTCGACGAGCAGCATTATAGCTGGGGACTCACCGCGAGAGCCCTAACTCGAATGGGAAAGGTCTCGCGGAAGAATCGCGACAAGTACAAGGACTCTGGAGGGCGCGGTGTGTGCAGGACCTTTATCGGACGGAGCACCCGCAACGGAGAGGACTAGGCGAACGACGACTGGAGGTGAAATGATGTCGTCCATGATCGATGACAAGAGGACGAGGCGTACATCGGCGGCGGCGATACGCTTCACGCTGACCTGTGGCTGGCGAAAGTCATTCAAACGCGCGCGATAGAAATGGTGAATGGTAAGTCCTGCACTCCTCCCCGTTCGCCTGTATATTGCCCTACTCTCCGTCAATTCATTCACTTTGACCCTCTACTGAACTGCGCTGGCCCTCGTTCCTTTGTTCTGTCTATCCAATCCCCATTCGCGATCCATCTCCTTTCTCCGATTTTCGTTGCTTGGGACCGAGATCTGACTTCCGACCAGGAATACAAAAATACACTGATTTATAAACGCTATCGATACTGGTCCTTTGAAGCTCAAGATATGCGACGACGCAGCGACACCCTCCCTGCATGCTCCTCGCCTGTGCACGCCCTACGCACGTGCCGCCGAGATCGCCACGTACCGCTCCTAGTACTATACATCTCAATGTCGAGCGAAGACAACCAGAGCCAAAGAGACGTAGTGCTGAGTGTCGACCCGCATAACGTCAATCCTCGCGGCAGGCTGGTACAGCGTGCAGCAAGCGGAGCCGTTCGCCCTTCGCCCACCTCGCACAATGCCAGCTGGCTTCGAAGCACGTCCCCGCTTCCTCTGCATTTTCCTCCGAGTCCGCCCTCGACGTCGACATCCATCTGTTCCTGCTGCGAGGAGAGACATCCGTTCGCCCATGTGAGCGCTGCCTGCTCGAGGAGCCCGTCCTGTTGCCTGTCCTCCATCCTCGATCTGCAAGCGGAGACGTCTCCCTTCCTCACTCCTCCCTCCTCCCACCTCGCCCTCGCGGCTCGGCTTGGAAGCTGGGATTCCCGTTCCGCTCAGCGCCCACGATCTGGCGCGGTACAGTATGCAGCCTTCATCTCCTCTCCTCCTCCCTCCTTCCTCGCGTTCGCCACCGAGCACGGACACTAGATGCACATCCCACTGGCCGCCAGGACGTCGTCGACACCCTCGATCTGGTGCCGGCAAACGAAATTTCCTCTCCTCCTTCCTCCTCGCTCCTTCACGCCGCCAGCTAACACAGAAATGCATCTCCCGCTCTCGGTTCTCTATATTCGCCGTCCTCCCCCGGCGTCGCCATTAACGTCGGCGCCTTCGATCTGCCACCAGCAAGCGGAGATGTCTCTCTTCCTCCCTCCTCGCTTTCGCGTTCGCCATTAGCCATTGGCTTGCGAGCGAGGAAGCTGGGATACAGGTCCCGCTCGCCGCCAGCTTGACGAACGCCCGCGATCTGCTGCGATGGCGTATGCAGCAGGAGACCCTTCATTTCCTCCCATCCTCACTCCTCACACTCGCCACTCGCCGAAGCGCGGAACGGGAATGCATCCTGTACATCCACCTCCGCCGTCGACGGTCGACGGTCCCTCGCAGTTCTGGTGTGGAAGCTCCTCGACTACGAAGATGCGCGGATCACCGCTCAAGCACACCCGGTGAGACCTGCGTGGAGTGCACGAGTGATGTGGCGTATACGAGCTGCGTCCCCCTCCTGCGTGGGTCACAAAAGTGGGCGAAGAGGATGGGATAGATGGGCGGGGACGGAGGAGGGAGAGGGAGAGGGAGGGGAGGAGCGCACATCCTTACGTGGATCACCGAGAGCGGGGACGGGGATGGTGACGAGGAGGAAGACACTTCCACACCACAACTGTGGGCGATGCGGGGCTGGGACTGCGGTCAAGGAGAAGAACGGATCTGAGTGGTATGTGGTACGTGTATGTTTATACCGCTTCTTCCCCGTCCTTGTGCCTCCCTCCCCCGCCTCCCTTCCCCCATACCTTTCTCCTCGCCGACGCCTTCTTTCGCTTCCGTCATCCCACCCTTCCCTCATTGCCATGCAGCTAATTTTCTTCACATACTACCTCCCGCTGCCACCTCTCCTCCCTTCGCGCTCCTCCTCCATCACCCGTTCCCCGTCCCGCTCTCCTTCCCTCCCTCGTTATCCTCATCGTACTACTTTTGTATCTTCGGTCTTCCTCCCGACGCGCCTCCTCCGTCCTTACTGATGCCACCCAGAGTCTAGGTACCAACCGCGCGCCTACTCCTTACGATGGACGTTCGCAGTCGTCGGGACTGGAGCGATTCCGAATCAAAATCGAAGGCGGCTAACGACGCGAGAGCAACACACTACCACTCCTCGATGCCGAGACGACACCCGCGCGCGCCCCGTCCAATTCATCCCCGTCTTCACGCCTCTCGTCCTCGCTCACCCTGCATCCCACCCGCTCCCACTCCCGCTCCCTGCTCCGCCTCGCCAAAAATGGAGACCGACACTCACTACCCATCACCGCTCCCGTTCCTAGTCGTGCGCCTTCCCCTCCTTCTCCCCCCTTCGTCTTCGGACGCGGGTGAATGAGGGTGGGGTGGTGTGGAGGCGTCCCGGAAAGGGAGTGCACGGGGGTGTTGGAGCTGGCGCAGGTGGTACCCAATTCGTGGCGTCGTCCCGGAAGATGAGGGCGGTGGGATGGGTCGTACGCTGCGCTTCTACGGACGCTTTCAGATTGCTGAGCGGCTCGCCGCTCCTTTGCGCCCCTTGCATGACTGCTTCACCGCCGTGATGATGATTCCGATGTAGCTGGCGGATGCTCCTGCTCCCCGTTGTGCCGGCCTTCCGTCTCGTCGTGCTCCGAATGTTCTGCCTCCCGAGCTCCTCGTCCCTTCGCCATGGGCGGTGAGGCTCCTGCAAGTCGAATCTGAAGCGATTTCGAGTTGAGGTGTCTGAGGATATCGTGCGTGTGGGTGTGCACAGCCGGGACACGAGGTTCTGGTGCCCTCCATCGCTTCTACGGCGTCATCCCAATGTCTGCTGCGTGGGCCCCGCGCGCACAAACACGGTATTTGGGTCTTGTGTTTGCGGAGAGCTTGTGATCGCGCCTATATACCTGCATCCCCACGCACCCTCTCGCACTCGCTCACCCTATCTGAGTCTTTCCACCGTCTTGCGCACGCACCCCACGCCGGGCTCGCACCCAGCCCTACTCCCCGTTCGTTTGACATTCGGATCGGAAATGGGTCGAGTACCGTGGGCAATTTGTACGAAAGAGCAGCTTCATGACGCGCTCCGAGGCCTTCCATGCTACATCCTTGGGCACCGTTTGTCGTGTACATATGCCATACGGACAGACGCGATCTACGTATCTACGAATCAGCGCGACTAACTCTACGGAATAATAGGAAACTTAATACGATACCGATGTGGATCATACGTCTTTGTAGTATCGTAGCACCTCCCGTCGTCATCCTGTCCAGTAACTGCCAGAAGATGAACAGACCATTTCATTCCAATGAGGTCGCGGGGATCTAGGCGCCGAATGCCTTGAGCCGGCGCTGAGAAGTACTGCCATATCTCTGATTACTCGAATGGCGCTATATCTAAAGCCCAGTGTTCAAGTGCACTTGGCTGGTCATTTTATCAGCACACCAGAACCATACTACATAACAAATGAATCCCTCTTCGCTAATCTCAATCGCCGGGTGGCATGACTAGGAAGAATTTTCAAAATGGCCTTCACAGCGGATGCCGGAGTTGAAGGGAGAAATGTTGTGATAGTAGGTGCAAGTTGGCATGCAACTGTTCATTGCTCCAGTTTTTATATAATTCCTGATTTTTTCTTAGCTCGGTAACCGGGCATGCTGTCGTAGTTTTTTTCTCACTATATCTCAAAAGATGGTATCTCACATATTTGTTCAATTGTTTCAGTTCTATCCTATCAAAGTACATGACAGTAAAATCCATAACTTGAAGTAAATTTAAAGGTTGTGAAGCTAGATTCTTGCGTTATACAATTTTCATATCTGCGAGCCTTGGAACCAAGATGTGTCATTTATATCTCCAACACTGAGCGAAAGTCATCTCATTCATGCCCTAGAAGTGATCTTCCGTGATATATGCGGGCCTTCAAGTTTGAACCAAGATGTGTCATTTATATCTTCAACACTGAGCGAAAGTGACTTTGCCATCTTATTTAGCTCCTGCAACTGATCCTCCATCATGGGGCGACCTCGCCAATCCTGGTATGCCCATATGATAAATGCTCTCATGGCACCACTCTGGAGCAGAGCTGTGTGCTCAGTGCGACAAAGTATGTTAAGTATGTCCATCCATTTGTCCAGTTCTGATCGATCAATTGAGCCAATGGAGGTGAAGAAAACTTGAACAGCATCAAAAAATCCCAGTATCTTCAATCTTTTCCACTGATATTCATTCTTGTCAACTAGAGATTTATGTGCCTTCTTCAGTAATAGTTTGAATGCTTGTGATCTAGCATACGTGGAAATACTTGGTAGTAATACATGTTTAATAAGCTCTGAATCTTGATCAAGTGAAGCAAAAGTTCCAACCAGGTGTCCAGTAGGAGATTTTAAATTATCAAGACAGATACCAATTGCTATCTGGACCTCAATTGGTGTGCTTTGAACAAAATATTTTGCTGGGTTGGGGATTGCCCCTGGCTGCAGATGAGAGTAGACTTGTGGATCTGTCTTTGATAAGGCAATGACCAACTCATGATGAAGTGATTGCTGGGTGGAAAAGGCGAATTTGAATATTTCTGCAATAGCAATATGATACTGGGTATCATCGCGTGCTGGTTCCGCCAGGAGGCCAAGACTAGTTACAATGAGTTTGTCATGGACCACATTAATCATGTCCTGAGACTTGAAATATTCCGGAAATCTCAAAATCCTTGATAATGATGTACACAAGAGGTAGTAAAAGTCATGAGCTCGACGGTTTTCATTTGAATATTTGGGAACCTCAATGCCTGGCACTGATTGAGTGAATATTGCCAAAGCGACTGCAATTGCCGTGTTTGATGCGTGATTTGGTACTTTTCCCAGAGATCTTACAGGAACCATGCCCTGCTCTCCCCTGTTATTTTGACACAATAACCATCCATCAGCATATTCTTTTAGCACAGTCAGCATTTCTCCAGCTGAAATTGTCAGCTCATCAGGTAAACTGCGTGTAAATGCACATTGAACAGTGACTGGCAAAGTAGTCTTGAAGCTTAAAAGTTTAACAAGAAGTGGCACGACTTTGGTGTCTAAATCATTTTCTGAGCGTGCTGTAGTCCACATGCTTATATCAGTTCTCTTCCTTCTCGATATTTCTTGGGCCAAGGTTTCCACCATCATTCTTGTGTGGAATGAAGTGTATCTGGTGTCAACACTGCTTTCATCGCAAATGCTTTGCAGCAAGTTGGAGATTTCAATTAATGATCTACAGGCACAGATGCAGGCAATGAAAGCCCCTGGATTTTTTCGCAAGCCTCCCTCCACCATCTTGACTTGTGAGTGGATAAGATCTGCTATGTCAGATCCTCTTTGATGACCCCCTGTTCTCATAGCAAGATTGAGTTCAATATGCCACAGACCGCGGGCATATAGCTCAATCTGATCATATTGCATATGTTCTGCTCTTAGGCAAGAAATTAAACTTCTTTGAACTGGGGGAAGCAGTCTTTCAAGTATGTCAACATGTTCAAAATCTGCTGAAAGCCCAGCTAAGGACTGGATACTGTGCTGTAAGAGTGATTTGTCTGTAGATGTCAGCACCATCCAGAGAATGGCCTCTCCATCAAGCCAATGAGAAGAACTCGGTTCGCAGATGAATTCCATCTCATCTCCATACTCTGATCCCCAAGAACCTGATCCCAATGAACGTGTGCTGTTAAACCAATGAAATTTAAACCAAGGAGATTTTACAGCTCTCTTGAAAAGAATTGCTCTTCTCCTGATGAATGTGAATTCCAAGGAAGGGAGATATGATGGGTAAACGAGACGGTATCTCGAGGAATAATATTCATATGTTGTGTTGACATATGAAATGAACATGATGGGCAAAATCAATGGCCAGGCCAGGAAGGAAACCGCCAAACGAAGGAATGGTGGCAGTAAATCCCACATCCACTGGCCCACTCCCACCAATATCATGACAGGACACAAAATGATTGGCACAATCACAGTGAACAAGTATGGACTGTTATTCCCCAGGATATTCCTCCGGATTGACCGGATTCGGGCCATGATGCTCCACAATGAAACTGCTTTCCAGAGGTTGGAAATTCCTTCCATAAGATGTTTGAGACCTGAGTTGTGGAGGCCTTTCCGCAATGGAAACAGGGTCTGATAGATCAATGGTGAAAGTGCAGTTTTCCATGGAGAGTTGCATAGTCCTGGAAGCAATAGGCTGGCCACATGAAAGATAAAAATGATGCCAATGATCGTAGTTGTGGCTATTGCAATTGTGTCATTGAGAGAAAAGAGCAAAATTGAAAGTCCTGCCAGGAATAGCATAACACAGACAGACAAAGCAAAAGGCAAAAAACCAATAATCTGGGGTGTTTTCCACCTGATGAGGGCATTAAATCTGTGCTGTCTCATGCGAGAGCGTAATTGGTGCGATGCGGGAAGCCCAGCCGAGTATGCATTTAGCCATTGCTTTATCAGCATAGCTATTGCGGCATCACCAAGGGGGCAAGCCAACGAGGTGAACCACAAGCCATTGACCCATACATTATTTGGAGAAGGGACAAATTTCTGGGG
Source organism: Mycena leptocephala (assembly GCA_029378395.1). Classification (NCBI taxonomy): domain Eukaryota; kingdom Fungi; phylum Basidiomycota; class Agaricomycetes; order Agaricales; family Mycenaceae; genus Mycena; species Mycena leptocephala. Next base: position 95,978 of record JARJLF010000453.1, read on the forward strand.
CTCGACATTTGGTTGAGAGGTGTTTAGCTGAGGGTTTTTGAGAGCTTGCAGAACATCCACAAGTAAATCATTTGTCAAGGCTTGGGCACTAGGTCCTAGATCCTGAAATGTCTCGATGACAAAGGCAGTGACAACAGCCGAGAACAAAGTAGCCTTTGAATTGGTCAGGAATCATGTCTATAGAGGAAGAGAAGACATGGAGTTCTCACCACAATGAGCATGGTATCCAGATTTTGATTCCACTGCCGAAGTAGTTGATCATCATATGCATCCGCTGCCCTGGTATATTCTTGCCATATTGTTGCTCCTTCAGACATTTCTTGTCCAAGTTCATCCCCCATTGACTATGAATCATTTTAATAATTTATGCGAGAAACATCAATCAACTTACATTTGGCAGATCTGAGAAAGAGTCTGACTGTGAACTTTCTTGTGATTTGTGTGACATTAGATGGATGTAGGAGCAGGCAGAAAACAACCCAGTCACAGAGCTTTTATAGGAAAAAAAGGCGGGAGATGGACAGATTGATGGCATGACAACTGCGGCCACATTGACAGACCGCAGCCACATGGAAAGCTAGAACCGCTGATCTGTGCGAAAATAACTGGATCGAAGCTACTGACCTTCTGTAATTTCTGATTCCCGCAGTAATGCCGTGGTCAGCTGGCAAACCCGAAAATAAGACGGGATATCAGTTATTACCCTCTTTATAAAATTAAGCTTGTCTGAAGCCTTTTAAACTCCGCTCACCTTCCTGATGCACTCCAAATCCGGCATTGTTGATATCTCACTGAACCATTTTCAAAATATGTTGCGCCATTCTCTGCAATGTCCAGGCCGGCACTCGAATAACTCAGGCATGGGGGCAACAAGCTCCTTCTATCTGCGCTTTTAATCCGAGTGAGCATGAGGTCAATCAGCCTCCTTGGAGTATTTATTAACAAACTGATTTTTCCAGTAAGAAGCATTCAGCCGGAGTGGTCACACTCTTGACCTAGAATATTAGGCTCCGTGGTGCCGAGAGGGAGACAAGGCCGCAGATTCATGATCAGGCAAGGTATTTAATTGATCTGTAATTCATTTGTGTTGTTAGTGCCCCGGGTGTGCACTGAATCGGTGTCTTTGTTCGGCTGAAAAAGCATCTACTTGAACCGAAGGGGAAAAGAAAGGAGGCCTAGAATTGGGAGGCTATAAATTGAACATCTGTGGATGTGATCCTGCCCTCCTGACAATTTGAAGGAGGTCGGTGAGACCGTGACGTGACGCCGCATTCGCATTCAGGCACATTAATTTCATGTCCTCCTTGCCAGATCCAAGTCTTGCAATGGTCAATAAGCCGAGGAATTGATCCGACCCAGAGTTGAAAACACTGCATCGTGGGCAACATTGAGCTGCTAATATGAATGAATTTCAAGTTGGGCAGCGCACGCCGCAGATTTGCTCGAGAGCTTCCCACCGAGGTGGGTCAACTCTCAGACTTCCGGTTCAATCGCGTGATTTCAAAAGATGTCCAGAACCTGAAGTCTTAGTTATTTGGGGCCCGAGGGCAGGAGAATCCAAAGAGTCAAGTCAAGCCCTAAACTTGTTTTCTGAAAAAGAAAAAAAAAAAATTTTCAGTGGTTGTCTCTGGGTGAGTGATGAAATCGGTATTTGACCTTTATCTCGGCCGTCAGGCATCATGAAAATATGGGGTAAAATCCAGTGCATAGCCTTACCTACCTTATGGGGAGGTCTAGCATATTTTCGACCCTTCTGTGTTGCTCTTTCAAGAGCTATGAGGCTTACATCAAAAAGATGGTAATAATCACCGATGCGATATCGGTCTGATACGGCAACGCGGCGGTTTTTCGGGATAAAAAGTACATGGGCAGCTCGGGAGCCCGCGCGAATGGGGGGGTCTAAGACATCAGTATGCTTCCCTTGGGCCTGAAGAGAGAGGAAAATCGAAAATACTGGAAGACCGGTCCGATCGCCGGAGGGAGCATGATATTCTAACCGACAGGGGCGCCCACCTTGGCTTTGAGAGAGAGCACAGCATCGCACAGCCACGAATTGCCTTTTCGAGCCGTTGACGTTCTTCAAGTTTCTTTAGCGACATTCTTTTGCTACGCTCTGCGACAAGACGCACAAGCGCTGGATCGATCGGCGAGAATGGACTTGGATACCGCGAAGAAGGCAAGATCTAGCTCGGAGGATGGATGGGGACCTCCACAAAGATCGGGTTCGGATTACCAACTGGGAGAGTACAGACTCGGAAATTTTGAAGCAGCGACTGGATTCCTGCGCGCTTTACCCAACAGACTAGCTATATGACACTCTCCGGGTGAGTTTGGATTCATTCGTTTGAATCTTGCGAGCCTGTGAAGATGCAGTCCAGCCAAATCTGCTTTACTTCATTTCTTCTCCCGTTATCTTCCCGCTAGGGTTTTGACTGACTCGAATGCTTAGGGAGCCACTTAAAACCACCAAAGCGAGATCCAGAATAGCACAAGGCGGACTGAGCAGACGCCGCCGACGATCGTGTTCCCCGCCGCGCCTCTCGCTCCGTCAAAGCATTGAATGACCGCAGATTGCCGACGTAGGGGCTCGGCAGCGTCACTGCCAGAGAGACGCAAGGGCAGGTCTGGACAAAGGGGCGGAGTTTCAGTATAATAATATAGTATGTCCTCCGTCCTCGAACCATTCCCCTCTCCCCTGCACTCTGTATCCCCACCGCAGCCGCTCCTCCGTTCCATTTTACTTGACTGCGACTAACCTATCGTCAGGCTCCAACGACTTAGCAAGCCCAGGCACTGCATGTACGAGCCAGCGCCTGCGAGCTGGAGACGATCGCGTGCTCGGGATTGTGCCAATACGGGAGCGGGGTGCGTTCCCTTCCTTTCCCTGCACACCCGATCCCTGCTTCTTCGCCCCGCGGCGCGCGCTGACTGACCTCCCTCTTCAGGCGTTGGGACAGGATACCTTCTCCAATCGTCTCCTAAACGTGCAACACATCTCCGTCTCCGGCCTCCTACTAATACTCATGCCCGTCGGCGCGAGCGGTGCGGTGCTGAGATCCACATCGTCGTGCCCGCGGTTATGGACTTTCCGACTCGACATCGACATCGACGACGCTCATGCATGCCGATCTGCAGCAGACCGGGGCACATCCGCGTCCGACAGATTTGCCTACTACTCCTGGTCTTCTCAACTTACCTCGCGATCAACATCCCATTATTCAATCGCCACCTCGCGGTGCAAGCCGGGCGGTCCCGCCCGAGTATTGAGCAGCCCAAGAGCTTCCCTCCTGCTCCTCGGTCCTTCTTTTCCTTCTGCATCCCACCCGCGGGTCCGAGTCGTCCATTCCCCTCGAGTGCACTCCCCGAATGTGGAGCGGACATGGACATCGCATTTGCCTCCTGTTCCCGCACCCTCTTCTTTCCACCCGCCCGATCTTCGTTCTTAGCACGCCCAGAATCTGAATCTGAATCAGGATGCACGTCCCGAATTCAAGCTTTCCAGGATAAGCCCTTACAGTTATTATCTAGTCCTCGACTCTTCACCCACGCCCGCACGGGCACCTCTTTGTGCTTCGCCCACATCTCCACCGCCACGGGGGCTCTGCCACCTCCGCCTTCATCTTGGCCTCTAGCGTTGCCTCCTTCATCTTCGCCCTCACCATCTTCACCGCTCGTCGTTTTCCCGCTGGCGGCGATCGAAGACGGCGTGTTCCTCAGCTTGCGGAGCTAGGCGTCGACTTTCTGAGGGTGCAGATGTCGCGTGTAAGGCGGTCACGACGATCCCCGCACGCAGGGAAGTCGCGCCTTCACCTCTGCAAAGGCCACTGCCGCTCTTCGCCCCGCTCGTGCGGAAGACGCTCCCACCGGTCCCTGTGCTTCTCTCGGCTTGCTGGGGGTGCCGAGGTAGCGTCCACGTCGCTGCACGACGATTTCAGCCCGCAGCTGCCGAGGCACGCAGGCCAGGGAAGTCGTCGTGCGCCTCCGCCTCCGCAGATACCGCCGCCGCTCGTCGCCCCGCTCGCGCGCAAGACGCTCCCCGTACTTCTCCTTGTGGACCTCTTCTGCGGGTGTCCACATCGCCTGCATCGCCTGGACACGGCCACATCGCCGGGATTAAGAGTTCGCGCGGAACGAGATGGGGGAGTCGTCGTGCGCGCGGATATCGGCCCGCGGGAGGCGCAGCTGGTTGGGTCGTCAAGGGGAAGGTGAATGCAGGATCGGATCCCCAGCACGCAGGGGCGAGTCGGATGCCAAGTCGTGCGCGCGGACATTGACTGGGGCGCGAAGAGCGTGATAGTCGGGTCCGAGTCGTCGCACCGGGGTCCCTGCACGCGAGGATGGTGGTCCTGTCGCTGCCCAGATCCCAGCACGGTGCGCAGTGCAGAGCTCCGCGGGGCCGGGGCGCGTGAATATCGAGGAGCAGGGGCGAGGCGCGGAAGAGGAGCTCGATGGTCGCGTCCGAGACGTCGCGGGGATCCCTGCACGAGGATGACGAGATGGAGGTGGATCTTTGAAGTCCATGCCGTATCGCTTGCACCGGCGATCCCAGTACTCTGCGCTCTGCGGAGCCAGGGAGTCTATACGCTTGGATATCCCGGAGCTGGGGCGCGGTGCGAGGAGCGAGGACGATAGTCAGTGGTCGTGGGTGGATATCGTGAATATGTGCTGCGGGTGCTCATATTCCATGCACGGCAATCCCAGTACACTGCGGTACCGGAGAGTCGCCGTACGCTGCGCTTGGATATCGTGGAGGCCCTTGACTGGGCTGCGGTGCACGGAAGGATGATCGGGTCGGGTCGTAAGGGTGGATCATTTAAGGTCCACGCCACATCGCTGGCTTCTCCGCGCCCGTCGAAGCTCGCGTGGGGCTGGGGGAGGGGCGGTGAGAGGGCACATATCTTCGTTTCGGAACCCTCCGCTCGTCTTCCTTCCCTTCCCTTCCCGTGCAGTCGCTCCGGATCCTCCTGTAGCGTCATCGCAGAACTGTAGACGACCAGAGCAGCGAGTGCAGTCGCGAGGCTCTTGGTGTCGTTCCTGTAGTCTGAGCCGGTGCAGCTGGTGAGGCGGGGGGAGGCCAGTTGGTCGGCGGAGGATAAAGGCGGAGAGCGCTCGGTGTGGATTCGCGTTGTATGTCGATTGGCTCGAGGACGCCCGCAACACCCGTAGACTGCGTACCACCTCCGTAAATGGGTACCGGAGCGATATCACTTGGAAGGCGATTGACCATGCGTCGGGCGCTGTTTGTGCCATCGCCGTTGAGAAGCGCGCGGACTCAGCGACTGAGGTGAAGAACCCTAAATCGGCTCCACGTCCAAGAACGTGCGGATGGTCGGCAGCGCGAGCAGACCTGGGATGTCGAAGGTGGGGATGGGGGGTTTTTACTGCATGTACACGTCGTCCGCGCATCGTTGTCCCTGGGCTCATTGTTGTTTTTGGGACCGTGTAATGAAAGGTGCGTCTTGCTCCTTCATTGCCGCGATGTCTGCTAATCAACCATTCGTCGATTTTTCAAGCGCGACGGAACGACGTACCTGGGTCTTCTACGCACACACGGACGGCAGGGCAGCACCGTGCATCGTTTGCCAAGAATGAGCTTTTGAGACCGTTTCCTGCCTGTAACCCAGTATTTTGTTGTGCCTCTTAGCTCTTTGCTTTCGATTTAAAACAATTGGATGCACGACTCTATCGAATGTGGGAGGTTACTGACATGGCGCGATGATTCACACACTTGAAAATATTGGCTTGCAAAATCAATACGGCCAGACACCCCTCCTCTCAATCCCAGTTCTTTTATCACCGAGAAGAAGGCTATATACATAGGCCCTCCGGGCACCCCTGGTACCTCGGTACTGGTTCTGGACCGGTTTTCTCGTTAGACAGGACTCATCCGCGCAAGGCCCTTCATAGAGTCAACATTTGGGTCGTTCTCGCCCAAACTAAACTTCCTGCATCCTTGCGGCGGTAAGCATTTGAGGTCCATTAAACCAAAACTCCGTTCTCGCCGTAAACTCCGTGAATCCTCGCGGCGGTAAACATATAAGAACAGTCAATAGTAAACATCGCGCCGCATACTACAAGGACTCCTTCCGGAAGCGGAAAACCCCGGTCCGCGTTGAGATAAATATTGTCGTCTATAATCCACGAACTGAACCGCCAGCGCGGTCAGCAAGTCAAGCCCGGTGCATGAAAGCACACTTCACCCTCAACCACCATCATCGCGTCGTCGCCCTATGGAGATCGTGAGACTCCAGCCAATGAATGAGTGAATGAAGGGCTCACCTTTGGTACCACAGCGGCTGAGGCACATACTCCATAGTCAGATGAACTCGATGAATGGTCTTGCCCTGCCTATCACGGCGCGTAACAATATCAAACCCGACGCATACATCGACGAAATCGAAGACCTTCCACTCATCGTTCAATGAACACATGTGATCCAGAGGATCATTTCCCGGCTCCAATACGCAACGGCTGTTGCGGTTCCAAGACGCGACCTTCACAAATTGTGAGCAGACCCCCAACCAAATGGATATCACTGACTTGGGTAAAGACGCGACGCAAAATGGTCATACTCTGAGACTCTGTGGAGGAATCTTGTGCGTGGTAATCCAAGCAGCGATATATGTAATTAATCACTTCGCCCACAGCTACCTTATATTTGCTGAATACGTCACCATAATCACGACCACCATTCAGTACAATTTGCTGCAACGCCGTTTGTGGCTTGCGACCGCTGGGGTACGGTTAATGACTGTTTCTACGGCTTTAAAGCTCACTCACGGCGACCAGTTCCCCAGAGCTCGCAGATTGACCCGCCATAGAGACCACAGTCTGGGGCAATGATAGATCATTCGTCGCTAATCTCCACAGCATCGTGATGTAAAAACGCCCGTAGTTAGAGGTGTAGTCTGATACATCATCCAAGCTGCTGTAGCTACATACCTTAATAGAGCAGGGCAATGGCCAGCGTGCGTCCTCATCGTGGTAGAGAGCGAGCAGAAATGTGTTATTATTTGTTCCATCATATGAGCTAAGCAACCAAATTTGGATGACAGCGATCAGCTGTCGCCGTCGTCGTGGTCGACGATGAGCTCGAAAGAAATACAAAAAATACATTAAAATAAGCAAAAAATCACGATAATAAAGGGTCTTAGTCCAAGTGATATAGTGGCTCGATGGGCGTGGCTGACACCGCAGGAACCGGCTGCGCAGCTTCATCATCCTCTACATCGTCCTCGCTCTCCTCACTCCCTTCCTCCTCGCTCTCCTCCTCCTCGCCCTCATCGCCACGCCTCTCGTATGCGGCCGCCGCTGCCGCTGCACCCGATACAAGCTCCTCCCTCCCCTTTCGAATCAGCTCCGGCAGCTCCACCCACATCTTCGTGAAGCGGCTGCAAAGGTCTGCCTGCAGCTTCGCCTGGCGGATGGCATAGGCACGCTCGCCCTCGCGCTCCGGTCCATCCTCCCTCGCTCGCCCATCCGCTCGCGCCAGCCACCACTCCGACCGCCACATCAAGAACCACTGGGTGCGGTGCATCTCTTCCTCCAAAAGGTCGACCTCCTCAGACCAGCGGAAGGCCCTCGCTCGTGTCTTGGCCCACTCAATGCGGAGAGCTACGAATTAAGCCGTGTTAGCGAGGGTATTCTGCATCGTAACTTGGCCCTTACCTTCGTTAACTGCTGCAGGGTTGGCCGGATCGACCTGCACTACCCATATCCATGACATTGCGTCCTCCTCTGCAGTGCGTCTCTTCTTCCTCTTCGGTTTCTTCTTCGGCTTCTTCTGACCTCTCTGCCTCTCCGGGTCTGCAAACGTCGACCGGGGCATTCCTCGCACATCCGTCGCCTTCAGCGGCCGTAGCGTCGCCTCCCACTCCATCTTAGCCACAGCAGGCCCCAGGATCACGAGCGCTCGCCTTGCGGCCCGATACTGCTCCGCCATTCGCCGCAGCCACTCGTCGATTACGTCAATCTTGTCGTTGGATCGCATATTCTCCCGGACCCCACGAGCATTGGCGTCCTTATCCTGGTAAAGGTGTGTCCGTACCAGCAGCAGCCGCCGAACCTCATCCAACGCTTCATTCGCCTGCCCTACACGAAGACGGTACTCGTGGTCAAGCGCGTCCATCTGCAAGGGCGTCGTCGCGTGCCTTGCGCCTGGCTGCTTCATCATCTCGGACGGTAGGTAAAGCCGGATGTCGTGCACTTGTAGCCCAGGTACCGGCTGCATTCGCGCAATGCGGGCGCGGGCCACATCGTCCCTGTCACGCAGGACCTTCGCAGCGGGAAAGAATCCCTGCTGAGCGTCAATCCACGACACGATTTGGCGCCGCAGCTTGCTGGTACGCTCCACCATCGCAGTGCGCTGCTTTGTCGTTGGATGCAGACCAGTCGCCGCCACATCAAAGCCCAGAATCCTCCTGAAGAATCTGTGAGTAAGCGCTACCGCTGTCTGGCGAAATACACATACTGCTGCTCCTCCAGCTGCAGTCCCATCGATATCATCTCTGTCAAATGCATCCCCTCCCTCACCATTCCCTCCAGGCCGTCGCCTGTGACCTCCCGCGCTGCTGCCTCCACCGCCAAATCATGTCGTACTTGCGCAAGGTGGTCGTTCTTGTTTGTTGTCTCGAAGGGGTTCTTCATCTCGGGGTCCTCCTCCCAGCTCTCCGCCATTATGGTCCAAGCCACCACCGGCGACTCCTTATCGCCTGATGCTGCCTTCATCGACGCCTCCGTCCCGGCGAGTGCTACGCCCCTTTCGACCATTTGCGGCACCGCCTCCTTCACCTTTTTCAGGAATGAACGCCCTGAAGCAAGGTTAGTGCATGGCTCGTTCGTAGAGGGAATCACTTACCCAATGCAAGTATTTTCTTGTAATTCCAGTCGTTAAAGTGGTCGTCCAATGCATCACGCCGAGCCCCTGGCCCCATCTCCTTCGTGCTAGTTGCCAGAGGATTCGCATTGGCCCATCCTCTCTCCGGCGCTTCACCGTCAGTCTGGCCGACGTGCGGTGTGAGGTTGAAGGAATAGAGGAGATTGCATGCCTCAATGTGGGCGGGCAGGTGGAATTTTGGAACGAGGAACGTTAAGAATTTGCCCTCAGGCAGGAGGCGGATTTCAGGACTGTATTTTTCCATGTGAACGGCTATATTCTTGTGCCATTGGCACGCAATATCGTACGACACAAAGAAGCGCACAAGGTCTGTGCCCGCTAAGCTTCTGAAAAACATATAATCCATATTTATGTATCTGAATGGTATGAGCTCGTCGAAAACAGACGCAGCAAGCTTGGCATACCTTTCCCCCAGCTGTAAGTCCCCTACCGCATTTGGGCGCTTCATGTTGTGCCGAGCGCAGTCGACTGCGCCGATTCCGGATGAGGCCGTTCCGCGAACTTCTCTGTCGGGTTTATCCACTGCATCGTGCGCGACGCAGGTGCTTCTCTGCATCCATGGTTAGTCGCCTGTGTTCTGCATCACAAAACAACGCACCTCCTGTGGCTCGTCCCAATTTTCAGCGAGGTGGGCCATGTATGCTGAGACCTCGCAGAAAAAAGCCCAGCCAGTCGCGAGACCCGGGTCCGCGTCTTCGCTCGATACATCCTTCCTCTTGAGACGGAAATTGGCATCCATTGCCAAGAATAACGCATACAAAAACCTAGACAAAAGTTAATCAGATCATCGATAGCCTGATGAGCAATTTAGAGGCTTACCTTCTGTCCTCCGGTACGTCCTTCCAATGTTCGGGGAGATTCTTGCCTGGTTGGGGGCATGCTGGACATAACAGAGCGCATTCCCCCGAGCCGGTTCCTGCGGCCCCCGTCGGGTCATGACCCCGCGCTGCCCGCTTGAGCATCTGGAGGTTTCGCCACTCCCGTGACATGCGCAAAAATTCGTGATAGCGATCCTGAAGGTCGGATTCCACGTTAGTGGATTTTCAGTCCCATGAAAACAACACCGCACCTTCACTTGCGGCTCGAGCCCTGTGTTGTTTGTACCACGAGCCAAGCTGTGGTAAAATTCGTATGCGGAGCACTTCGACTCCAGCAAAAGAAGGTGGAAGCGCCGCAGCACTGAAAAGGTCGCCGCCGTTCGCGGGGACGCACCCGTCGCCGGATACAGACGCGCCCTCAGCAGCTGCCGGGCTTTGGATCCACCGCCGCACCCGCAAAAGTCCAGCGACACCTCGTGGATCCCACTGTCATTCACAATCACAAATGCATCCCCAGGAGCGGGCTCAGGCGCTGCACAGCGAGAGTTACCCGGCGTCCAGTGCCCAAGCTGGATGCGCAGGCCCATATCCTTGAGCGTCTTCTTTTGAAACATGTCGCCCGTCCAGTACTTCATTTCTTTCAGCCCAGCGAAGATCAGGGGAAGAAAATGCGTACCTCAATCAAATGAAAAGGGCTTTGAGCGTGGCGATCAACTATGCAGCCCTGGCAGAGGAGCTCGTCCCCGCCCACACAGGTCTTGCAGCGATATAAGGCCGCACTCACAGCGCATGCAGGACACACACTGTAGTGCCAATGGTCCCCACGGCCCTCGCCACGCAGGAGCTCGACCAGAAATATCTCCCGGTTCTCCCTGACCCATTCGCGCAATGGATGATCCTGATAAATTGATTGGTGAGTCTCACGCACTCCGAATGGATAGGAACCCACCGAATCGCGCATCTCGCAGCCGCTCTCACCCTCACCCAGCCCATCGTCAACACCCAGCCCATCGTCAAAATCGTCCGGTTGATCATAAAGGTCGTATATGGGCGCGGTTCCTCGTTGAGCAAGCGGTTCGTCAAACAAGAGGGGGGCAGACAATTTTGAGGGTGATGTTGGTGCATCGACCATCTGCGCCACGCGTCGAACCGTCCCATCTGTGCGGATATGGCTCGTCTCTCGTAGTATTTGCTCGGTAGGATGCGGGTGGGTGGAGCTACTAGCTGAGCTTGTTGTTGCGGAGACATCCAGATCCAACTCATAGCGGTGCTTGCGTTTGCCCATGGACGACTAAGGGTGGCAGATGAACCGAGTTGGATGTCGATTGTGAATGAGCGAGCTCGACTCGAGTCGCCAGGCGACTTTGCCCTGGCGACTCGAGTGATGGTTTGAGTGATGGTTTGTAACAATGTGACCGCAATGATGATCACAAATCGCGAACCCAACTGGGGATTCCCATCAACATCTCTCTCTCTTCCTCCGTCCATGCCTATTCCCTGTGCGTCGGATAAAATCATCACAAATATAATACTGACTCCCTTATTTTCAGCCAAAACCACCTTGCCTCTGAATTTTCAACGCGGGGAGCGCCACATTAATTTGGACTTTCTATTTTTCCTGTGCGTGTTCTTCCCAGTCTTTATCATCCATTTTTTTTTTCTGACATGTATCCAGGGAGTGCCCCCAGCTTTTCCTTGCGTACGACAACTGCTTTCGCTTTGCGGCCTCCTCCTCTCAACCCACCCCATCCACCCCACTCGACGACGACGAGGTGCCGGACCTTATCAGCGACGAAGATGACGAGATGCCAGCACTTATTAGAGATGTAGGGTGGGGTTGGTGGATTCGTGCCAAGCTGTAGCTTAGTCGTGAACATCGTAGAATCATGGAAGCAATTATATTTCCATATCGCAGACTACATTCAGAGAGTAATATTGACCGAGTAATAACGACAAGAACTGGAGCCTAAGGTGAACGGTAAGACGTGAAGGGGGGAATGGAATCGATAACACACCTGCGATTTGTCTAATTGACCTCCTCCATCTTGAACTCCATTTTGACTGGGGTGGCGAACAGCTTAAGCTTGGGAAGCGTCTTCTTCGACCCACCAGACTTGGGCATGAGCCTGAGCATACGCTGATACTGCTCAGAGCTCATGGGGAACGGCTCAGGGTCCCCAGGCTTGAACTCTACCCACTCACGCCCGAGCCCCCCGCCGTCGTCGATCTCCACGTAGCCTGGCTCATCGTTGTCGTTGCACAGGCTAATATCTCTCAGGTTGAGGAATTTGCTGGAACACAACAAGACGTACCTCTGTAACGACGCGTCGAGGTCGTAGAAGTCGTGTAGGCCCTCAAACGCAGCATCCCATGATGCTATTGCCGCAGCGTCCGTCCATTCCTCTGGCTTGTGAGATGTTTTTTGCAGGCGGCGGCGCTCTGCTTTCACTGCAAGGGTGCTCCAATTGCCCCAATCGCCATCGTCGAGGGGATTGCGCTGCAAACCAGGCCCCATTTCTCTGGCACTGGTCGATGGCGGGCTGAGTGAAGCCCAGCTGCGCTCCGCCGACTCGCTGTCACATACAGAGGTTTTTTTCCTGAAAGGGGTAGAGGTCATCATACGGGCTCTGGATGAGTCGAAAATCTGAGAAAATAACGATCAACGCACCACATGTAGTCGATCACACACCTGATGCTCGCCATAGGTTAAATCCTTGCGTATCTGGGGCGTTTCCCTAGGTTTCCATCAATCTCAAGTACATATAGGCAATCACGCAATGGGGAGCACCGGAATTTATTGCAAAAAAGGAAAGCGCATCAGCGCCTGGTTTGCGCACGCAGGCGCAGGGCGAGCGGGGGGTTCACAATGGTGAACATATCCACCAGCTGGTACGTGACGGCCACGGTTGGAAAATCCGGTTTGTCGGGGAAGAGCCGCGCTCCCCGCAATTGATCCCCGTAGCTCGCTGCATTGGGGCAACCACAATACATGAGGCATACCTCCTGAATGCCACGCTCGTCGATTATCTTGAACGTGTGGTCAATAATGCGGCTTGGGCAGCTCTCGCAGACGCGGTGCCCGAGCTGAATGTACATGCCAACGGACTTGAGGTCAGTAGGCGAAAAGTCGCGTCCTGTCCACATCTTTTTCCAATTAGGGATAAATTTAATATTTAATTCGCCTCAGAAACACGCACCTCAATTTTGTGCAGGGGGTTGTGATAATGCTGCTCCGTCAGACATGTGAGGCAGAGGTATTCGGCAGCGAAGCAATCTAGGCAGCGGTATTGAGGCAGCGGCGCTGTGCAGCCAGTGCCATGGCAGGTTCCTTGGAGGACGCGGGGTGGTGCAGGATTAAAGGTGGGGTCAAGGATACAGCTAAGTATAAAGTCCTGTAGGATAATCAGCAAAATTTCGGACGCCAGCTAGGGCGGTACTTACGCGAAAGACTGGGTTCATAGATCCTGGCATTAGCGTCAGGAAAGAAGTACCGTTTCGGATACAGGGAGGGTTTTGCCAAATATGAACAAACACACCTTTGTCCTTCTCCTCAATGTCGACGCCCGACCCCACCGAACATCCCCGTGCACCCGCCTCGGCGCCGACGCCGACAGCCCCCAGCAAGTCTATGGAAAACTCAACATGGTATATGACCGCCACCGGTATCATCTCCCGCTCATCGTGCGCTGAAGACAAATCACATTGAAGACTCCGCTGACCTATTCTACAGGCGTCGTATCTTCTATGAAACGGAACTCCTCCGGAGTGAAGCTCCCCTTTGCTCTGATGTCAGCGACTTTCCTACCTACTGTGCACCATCTCTCGAACAACTCCTCGACATCCTTCCCTGCTGCGTGCCCAAGTGCTTTGAACGACTGGCCGGGGGCGCCATGAAACAGAAACGCAATCTCTATTTCGTCGTTGAGGGGTATGATGAATACTACAAGAATGCACTGTGCGTGGTGCATTATTCAGCCTATACTTGCTCACCAACCCACAGCGACCGCGCCGGCAAATGTTTAATCAGGATTAATGATCCCTCAGGCGCCATCTACGTGCACACCTCATCCCGCGCAGCACGCGAACAACTCGCCTCGAACAGAGGGCTCTCGCTGTCGGTATTCGAGATTGCGATGGAGGAGGGAGTCGACCTCGACAAGACTGACATTTCATAGCCGTTGCCTTTCGCGATGATTTGACGCATCTTTGTATTCAGTAAACACCAATGCATTCGTTTTGCTCCAGCAACCATCGGTGTGTTTTAAGTAAGCCCTAATATAACCTTGGCCATTTCTTTTTGGTGCGTTCCTGCCAGCCCTCGCGCATCTTCATCAAATGCTCGACCCGTCGCTTTCGGACACCTCTCATCTCCTCAACCTCTTCCTCTGTCTGCTCCAAAACCGACTGGGATTTAAACGGTACATCTTCCCCCACACCCTTGGCCAGTGCCAGGTTGGAGCCCAACCAGTGCAGCATCCCAGCGCTCGGCGCCGCGCCGCTCCTGCCCTCGAAGTACATAATTGCCTCTAATATTTCATTCAATCCCTCCGAATCACGCCGCAAATAAATCAAACACGCACCCTGTTTAAATTGAAGCTCAATTTCGTCGATAATCGACTGCTCGGTCTGAGTGCTAGCGTCTGGCATTCCTTTGGGTACGTAGGTGTAGATGGATTCGAAATCAAGGCGGCTGAATATTTATTAACGTGTCTATCTTTGATCCATCCGAAGGCCGGCTGCAAACTCGTTGAAATTTCACCTGTGTCAGGATGCTAAGATGACCCACCGTGATATCGCGCAATATCACGTTGAATGCGCTCCCGCATGCGCCGCAGACATTCGTCTTGGCGTCGCACAAGCCGCCTTCTTTTCCATTCAGCAAGTCCCATATCGTTCAAACGTCTCCTGATGTCCTCCAGCTGAGGCCTACATAGCCAGCGCTCACGCCTGAGGAGGGCACTGTCAGATACTATGTAGGTCATAGAAGATCGATGTTTTTGCACCGAATTATCTCTTCGACTTGCAATGATGAATTGTCGACCATTATTTTGAAGGCAGAGGCTTAACTCAGACCCTCGTTCCAGTTAAAAGCCAGCGGCCTCTATTCACATGCGTTGGCTATCCAAGATGTATGCGTAGGTATGTACCTATGTACCTATGTGCTAGCAGTAGATGTCGAGATGTCATTTCATGATGCGCGGCCAAATACCGCCGCTCGGTCAGCCTCCAGCTCGTCATACTTCGAGAAGAGCCCGAGCGCCCATTTCCAGCGCGAGCCCGGCACCCCATCGAAATCCTCCCGGATCTGCTGGCCGCCAGGTTTGGACAGGAGAGACTTGACCGTTTGAAAGCCGTAGGCGACCCATCGGAAAAGGCCACCGGCTGCAAATTGCGTAATTGAGTAACGGGACTCGCCCTTCTGAATCGGGGTGTTGCCATGGTCGACGAAGCCGGAGGGAATGAGAATGGTGGCGTTGGGGGGGAATTCGATAATCAAATCTAGCTGCTTCATGTAGAGATGCGCCCCCTTCTTGTGGTCGAAGTCACCGAGGGACGTGACCGGGCAAAGGCTGTGAAGAAGATTGAGAAAGTCGCAATGCTCGAAGGTAACTGCGTCGCCGCAATTGAAGCTTGCGGCGGGAAAAATGGAGTTGTCGAAGAGGTGGACGAGCTCGGGGTGGTGATCAAACAAGGCGCGCAGCGTGGAGCAGAGATAGCCGTAGACCTTGGGTGCGTAGTATGCCATGCCACCTGGAATACAATACGTGTTAGTTGAAGGCAGCGACTGTGCATGAATGAAAACATACTTGATTGAAATCCGATAATGCGGCGGATGCTTTTGCGGCGAAGGAGCATTCGAATGAGGCGGCGAATGAAGCGGCTATTTGACAGATTGCCCGGGATCTAACAGGGGCGCGTCAGCGTCAAAAGTGTGTGTGCAACATTGCAATAAACACACCATCTGCCCGCCGCCGAAGGAGACGCCGGCTGTTATAACGAAGTAGCGACCGCGGCGATGGACGGTGCCCTTGCGCCAAACGCCGTGGCGGCGTGCCAGGCGGCGAACATACCGCATCCACGCAATCGCGTCCTTCATTACGCTCGTCCAATCCGGATCCTCGGGGGTCCCGAGGAGGATTACAATGATGCGGCCTTGGCTGTCGATAATCAGCTTAGGGTCCCTAAAGGATACATTAGGCGCATCACGGACGCAGGGGGAATATACGTACCGCCCGTTCCACTCGAGCAACCTGGCGCCATCCCTCTTCAGCTCCTCGAACGTCCGCAGGCGCCCAGTGGCCTTTTTGGATCAGCGCCCAAGCCAGGCCCAGCCACCTGTGGCGTACAATGTGTCTGCGAGATCGAAGGCGATGAGGTGGCGCTCTTCGCGATGCGCCTGAGTATAGCGAGGATCCAGCATGCGATCATATGGGGTCTGGGCCTGGCGTGCCCTCTGCCGCCGCTTGGCACGGCGGTAAGCAGCGCGTTGATTGCTCCGATGGCGCTCGATCTCGGGTGGGGCGTCTGGATTGGAGGGCGGGTGCTGATTGCGACGACGTGGGGGGGCGGGATCAGGTGGCGGGTTGGGCATGGAGGAGGTGGAGGCGGAGGCAGGGGTGGGGTTCAAGGGCAAAGGGGAGCCTGCGCGCGAGCTTGCAGAAGAGGATGCAGAGATTTGAGGAGATGGGCTTGAGGGAGGGGAGGGAGGCGTCGAGGTCACCTCATCATCCTCCCACTCGTCGTCTTCATTGTCGGCAATACCTTCGCCCAAGTGATTGGCATGCGTGTCTGCATCCACGAGCGCTTGCTGGAATAGTGCTTCAATGGAGACCCCGGTCTGAATGACTTCAACAGGGCGGGAGGTCGCGGGAGGTCGAAGTCGAGGAGCTCCCACGCTGAGAAGCGCGCCCCACTGCGCGTCTGACGCATCATACTGAGTGCTCACGCCCTGCAGCAGCATTAGAGAATATTCGAAAAAATGTACTGATAAACAATTGCTTACCGAGGGAAATGGCTTGAAAAGAACGTAGTGCGAGGGAGGGAGCCCTCAACGCTCAGTATGGCACGGCGCAAGGCCGGCCTGCGGATAATTAAGGTCTGTAAAACTTATTAGCAGGAATTACACAGATAACGGCGCCACCTCCACCAGGTACGACGTGCCTTCAGCCAGCGGCCACCGTAGGACTCGGCGGTACGATCCAGCGAATGGACCACCGGTTTTGAGCACATAGTAATGGTGGAAGGAGGCAGGGACTTACATGTGCTCTACGTGGGTTGATGAGTGTCCGACGAGTGTCCGAAACAAAGAAAGCTGTGTTACACCGTCCTTTGTTATATGTGACTGCGTGACTAACGCGTCCAAATCTGGTTATCAGTGATAAACTAAACCTCAATTGTACACCATTCGCACTCACCTGCTGCTTAGCTCAACATCAAATTAAGCACGGATTTCCAACCCAATCCTGGCTGCATTGCATCCCGGACAAAATATGGGGTTCAAATATCAGCGATTTTCATTGCCGCACCTTGAAAGGTAATGTGAACATTGCAAACCGTGAAATCAACGACCGATGAATACTATTAAGCAACTCAAACAGCATTGAGGAAGATCCAACACCTTTTGAGGCGGTCTTGGGCTCAAATGCTTGAGTTTACAGGAGACGTGGTTCAATGAATGTTGGCGGCATATGTACATGTTGCCGAGCAGTTCAAATACCCAAAACGTCGTGGAATAATGGTAAGTCGACTTCTGTCAAAGTAAATCGCCAGAACGAGGCCTATGCAATATCAGCGATTCACAAAATGATGCATATAGCGACTCAAGGAATTTTTCCGGGCCCTATCTCTACGAGAATCAAGATCACAGCTGCGAACCGATCATGGAAATATATGGGATTGAATACCCACCTGTTGTAGAAAAAGTGAGTGCACAATATTCGTTTGGCAGCGATAACAAATATATGGCATCAAGGCTATCATCCTCTCTGCCTTCATGTCCATCAAGCGCTCTCGAGCAACAATGCACAAACATGCTGCTCGCAAACCCCCTCACGATTTCCAAACCTACGTTCCAGGGTATGTGGGCGATGTGTACCCAGAAATGCTGCTCAATTGTCAATTTGCAGTGTTTGTGAGGAGGAGAAGGCACGTAGCCATCGAAAAGTGCAGGCTGCGTATCGAGCTCGGTGCGTGTATCCTCAAACTAATGCTCTATTCCCGCTGATACCTGGCCCTTAAGCAACCCTCAAATTCGTGAAAAGCAGCAGGTGCAGGCGGCGGAACGGCGGTGCGAGGGGCTTTACATTCACATTATACACCACTACTATTTGATACAGTGCGGCGTTGAAGGCCAATCGCCGCCGTTGGGACCCTCCAAAACGACCTAAAGCAATCCCTCTGGCGCAGGAGGAGGGCCCTGCACCCTGCACCGAAGATCAGCAAGTGCGGGCTGCTGTGTCCGACATCCTCTCCTTCCAGGATCACCGCGCCCCAGACTGGCTCAGCTTCCCGGGCTCTGAGCTGGAGGATTCTGAGCGACCGGAAGTGGGCACCACGGGCTCACCGACCCCCGACGAACGCATTGCATGTACGGCACTGGCTGAGCTGGCTCAGGGACCAGCCCTGGATGCGCAGTTTGATGCCGAGGAGTGCGTGCTTGCTTCCTCCACCTGGCATTTTACTGAGGATGCGATAGATCCCCTACTGCATATAATAAAAAAACCACCTCCATCCGCTCGAAGGACTCCGTCCTTGAGCGCGCGATGCAGCTGTCTTCCACAGTGTAGGCAAATATATTTTATATTTTTATTGCTGATTAAGTTTCTACTTAGAGCCTCCGGGGTGCGCTTCCCCCCGCAATTCTTTTTGGACGACGGCCCCCTCGTACTCGCAAGCCAGACTGGCAAGCTACCGGCGGGCGTTACGCCATTGTCTCGTGTGCAGGAGCTCAAACTGCACTACACTGGTAACGTCGGACCACTGACACCGGTGCAATCAGCGCAAATCCTCGTAGCCCAGACAAATGCCGGCACACTTACCCGACCAACCCTCGCCGAGCAAATGGCATGGCGCGTTAGACCCACTATTAGCTGGGACCTCCGTTCCAGTGAAGCATCATACATTTCCTATAGCCAGGGATGTGCAATGAACGCGTGGCGCCTTCAGGTCTGCAAAGCGGTGAGGCAGGCGTATTTGGCTGGGGAGGAATTGGTGAGCATGTCGACAATCGCCTGTATCCACTGCTCAATGGGACTCG
This sequence comes from Mycena leptocephala, assembly GCA_029378395.1. Classification (NCBI taxonomy): domain Eukaryota; kingdom Fungi; phylum Basidiomycota; class Agaricomycetes; order Agaricales; family Mycenaceae; genus Mycena; species Mycena leptocephala. The sequence goes on from JARJLF010000453.1 coordinate 114,948, forward strand.
GCAGGTTTAAGCATGGACAGGCTGTACAATCACTGATGGAAGGTCTTCTTTTGATATTTGTACACGCGTACCTAGTACCCATAAGGGGACCATCGCATTGAGATACTTCACACTACAATGTAGCTCACCAATGAGCGTACACTGTCTATGTAAATTCTTATTGCTGAGATTGAACTGACTGACGTGGGCAAAAAAACGATTTATTGAATGTGAATGCTGTAGACTACGAGTACCTACTCCAGCCTAACCGATACCGTCACTTGAGAACTTAGGAGGCGGTTAGCTTGCTTGGCACAGCAAAGAAAAAAAAACTCACCCACTAGTGCCGAGCAGGACGGGCAGGGGTGGAGGACGTGGCGGCCACGGCCACGGCAGCGGGTGCGGGTGCGGGACCCCACCGAGCAACCAGCTGCTTGTCGTAGAGGTCTCGGTAGTACGCAAGTGCCGCCAAACGCCCAACAATGCGGCGGCGCTTGCCGTCGGGGACCCCGAGAACTTGATAGTCCGACTCTGTACTGGGGTCAAATCAGTAAAGGGGTGGCGTGCACTAGCGCTTGTGAATGTAGACGTACGTGCTGGTGTACAGGCCGGGATCGCGGCCGATGGAAACAACATGGTACGCGATGTCGTCTACGAGCTTGCCTGCGGGATGGGCTGCATCGAGTTGGTCTGGGGTGAGCGCAACCAGCTGAACCCAAGTCGGGGAAACGACGGCTGGGGCTACAGATATAGTCAGCGAGGAATGACAATATTAATAGTGGGACAGCGATACACACTGATAGGTGCAGCGATTCCCGCAGCAGCGGCGGCATTCACAACACGGGGAAGTTTGGCTGAAGGGGATTATTAGATGATGTGGCGGCGGGGGAATGATGCGTACTCTGGACATCCAAGCAATGCTTGGTCATGGCAAGCGACATCTGCGAAAGCGCAGCGACCAGTGCAACTAGTGACTCCAACTCCTGCTGGGGGTTGGAGTCGCTAGTTGCGGCGACGGCGGAATTGTCGGTCATGTTGGGGGAGGAAAAGTAGAGGCAGATGGGGGATCAGATAGCGCGGAGGAACTTATACTACGGAGCAACGCACCTGACGATGCAAATGAGGGAGGTTCTGAATCTGATGGAAACCTTGTGGAAATCAGGCCGTGATTGAGAAGCTCTGTCCGTTCTTCTCGGGAGCTCTGTCGCGTTGTCTGAATCGAGAATCTACACATTCCATAACGGGAACGATCAGTGGTAGAAAAAAAAAAGGCGGGCGGGTCCCGGGCAAAATTGGTCTGAAACACCCGGCTGGTTGCGTGGAAAAAACAAACGAACAAATGAAGCACGTACCTTTATAAGCATCATCTTCGGTTCGACTTGACCTTGACTCCCCCTCCATACCTTACATCGAGCAAACAAGACACCATGGCACCTGCTTCATGGACAACACCCGGCGAACGGAAGCTACTGGGCTCCTACATCCCCCTGTATCTCACTCGTCAGGCAGAGAAGAAATTACACAAGTTCTGGCCTATTGTTGGCGAGGCGTTTCTGCAGGACTACCCCGAGGAGGCGCGCCTCGGTTTCAACAAGGCCACGGCAACTCCTGAGCAGTGGACCGCGCTCAAGGACGCGATAGAGGCTAGAAAACGCGTAAGTCGCGCTTTTTGGCTTGAGGTATACGTTGCGTGTCTGACAATGGCCCTGCTCCCAGCGGATCGCGACCTGGTTCCGCTACCAGAGGAAGAAGATTGCTTCGACCCCTGCAGCGCGTCGCAAGTCCGAAAATTCCCTCGCTAGCACGCTGTTTAACCCAAAGCCGGCGCATCGTCGCATCCACCACGCGACTGAGGTCTACCAGAAGCGTAACGGTGACTTGATCAACGAGGAGGTCGCCAAACGCGTGCTCGAGAAGGCCGGCGACGTGCTCAGCGACATGTCTATGGAAGTCGACGAGAGTGACGAGGTGCGGGCCGCACGTATCAAGGCTGGGAAGAGTGAGCGTATGTGTGTTCGCACAGAGGTGGTGAAGGATCTTCTGAAGGCAGCGCCGGCGTCAGAGCACGAGGCAATTGCAGCTACCATTCAAAAGGAGAAGGACGCATTGGTCTCGTCGTTGTCTTCTTCGTTGTCACCGACGGCGGTAGCGGAGGAGGAAAGGCAGCTGTACGTACAATTCCAGCAGTTGGCTGTATGAGACTCGAGAGTAGGAATATTGATTATTTCCTTTGGCGCTATTTCCAGAGCAATTGATGAGTCGAATGACGTTGTCGAGAAGGTTTTGAAGGCACTTGGGGTTCAGACTGGATGGTTCAGCTTTTGTATCTGGGGCGGTCCTAACCCGAGGCTGAACGGCGGCTTGAGTTTGAAGTGGTGAGTGCAGAGTCCAAATTAGGCAATCGTGTGGCAGTGACTGACAATCCTGTCTTTCCTCAGTGCTACGTACGGCGAAACGCCTGCTGGGAACGATTTCATCGCTCAACACGCCACCTTCGAAGAGTCGATATCCGAGGCATTCCAGCTTTTCCTGCGTCGCTGCTTTGGTACGTTCCGTCTGTCTTTGGGCTATGCTTGCGTACTAATTTCTTCCTTAATTCTAGTGGATGGGGGCCGTCGCCCCACCCTGATGATGCCAAACGAGGCCAGCGAGGAGGTACCCGAGCGTGAGGAGGACTTTCTGGCCGCCGCCGCAGCCCAGCCTTCTCAAGCGAAGGGGACCAAAAAAAAGAAATCGTCGAAGTCAAAGAAGCACTCGAAACACAAAAATCCTCCGCCTAGTCCCCCTGCTTCCACGATAAGCACACCAACTACACCTATCTCTTGGGCTACCGGCGCTGAAACACCAGATGATGTAACGCTTACCTTGGACGACGACTCTGGTTCTGCCACCGGCTCGGGAGACGTCATTTTGGCTGCTGCAGACGACTATGACCCTTTCGGCCCATTACCCGGGGCTCCGCCCTCGATCTTCTCACCATCTGCGCCTGTGGCATCTCCATGGCCCGCAGGCATGCCACCGCCCACCAGCCCGTTGTCTGCGGGACGCCAGGCCGACGCCGAGCGCGGAGGTCTTCGAAATGGGGCCACCTATGCCCCCCCTCCTGTAATCGACCCCGACCTCCTCTTTACCCCACGGAGGCCAGGGCCCCGTCCGTGCTACAGGGGTGCCGATTTCCCGAGCAATCGCAATGCGAGTAACTCGCCGACTCAAATCCCCGCGACGATTTCCGTGGGAGGCTTTCACTTCCCCGCTATTCCTTCGTCGAGAGCGGGGGACAAGTCACCCATGGTTTCCTTATTCGACAGCTATCGCGCGCACGTTGCAGCCAGCCCCGTACGCAGCACCGCCAGCCCTGGACCTCTCTCCACGCATCTCCAGCAACCCGTATTCCCGCATGACCAGCAACCCGTCTCTTCACAGCCCACCCCTCCACCCGTGGGTTTGCCGTCGCCCACCCCTCCGCCCGCGGTTTCGCCTTCAGTGCCCGCTCCCACCGTGCCCTCGGCATCCGTACCCTCTGGTCCTGGTGCCTCCGCCAGCGTGGCGGCAGCGGGATCGCAGCCGGTGTATTTCCAGTCCCGCCCGAGGATGAATCGTCCCAAGCTCAAGAAGGCCGCGCAGGGAAAGTTGGAAGGGGTGAAGGCGGCGGCGTCGAAGGTGGCAGCTAAGAAGCTGGCTGCTAAGAAAGCGGCGGAAAGGATGGCGGCGGGGAGGAAGGCCATTGGCAAGCAGCAGCAGCAGATGGCTCCGCTGGCCGACGTCACCAACGCCTTCTCGTTGGAGACCGCGCCTCCCGTCCCTGCTGCAGCTCCCCTACCAACGGGCGCGCCTCCTGCGCTCGTGCACACCATGGGCAACGAGACCCGCGACTTTAACAGGCGCATCGATGCGGAGAAGGCCCACCGCGAGGCAGCGCGCCTCCACAACCCCGCGGGCGGTGCTGATCTCGTTATAATCCCCCGCCCGGCTCGAGAGCACAAGGCGCCAGCCCGGCCCGACGCAGAGTACGTCCCCAAAACCACAAAGCTGTCACGTGCGCAGCAGCTCGCGGCGAAAAACAATGGATGCCTGGAAAAACTTCTCGCACGGGGAAAAAAGTAAGTCATGCAGGTTTCAATTCGGATCCTTCTTCGGACTCATTCGCTTACCCTTAGGAATGTGGCGCCAGTAGCATCGGAGAAGCCCTCGACTAAGAGAAGGTAGGTGGTGATTGGACTTTACGATGCTTGCTCGCGCTGACCACGATATTGTAGGGCGAAGGGGGGGAATTAGTTATCTACCTACAAACAAATACACGCTGTGGCCCTCAACGGCCCTCGCTGATGTGCTTCTGGCTATTCAACTAGCCGTTGTCGTCTTTTGCCCTTGCCACCTATGATGATTCAATCAGAATTCCCTTTACATGTATGTTACTGACCATGTATTCCCTCATCTTCAACAAAAACTCGATAGCCTAGTCTCACAGATGGATGACGACTTTTTTCATGTCGAATATGCATAGTGGACACAACAACAGATTTCTATATTTTTTTTTCGCTCGCGTCTCTTGGACTTGAAAACAATTTTCGTTGTTTTCGAAGCAAACTTTTGGGCGAGCAAACTTAAGGTCTTTCAACTTAGCTTTTGAGGCAAATTTCTGGGTGAGCGGACTTAGATATTGAAGCTTTGCTTTCGAGTCAAAAAAGGAAAATAGATGTGAGAATCGAACTCAGGCACATTAAAATAACATTACATGATAATTAACACAGAAGCACAGTAACAAAGTATGTTAAAGTAGACGTATAGGAAAGATGTTAAGCATACATCCACAGCCAGAAGTGAAAAGATGCTAAATGCCGAAAAAAAAAAAGGATAGATGTAGGGAGTGCAGCGGTGCGGGGGATGAGAGATGAATCTAAAAGGCAGGACCCATGGGACCGGCGGTACGATCGCGCAAAGGAGCGCCGCAACAAGCAGGGAGTGGAGGACGAAGATTGCAGACCAAGGGTCGATCTGCAGTGCGATGCATCGCAAGCCACGGACGAGGTGGGTGGGGAAGCGGCCACAATGCGGGTGGAGGCGGGAAACAAGTGCGATGCGGGCGGAGGCGGGGGGAAGGAGCGCACTACCCGAGCAAGGGCGGGGGGAAGGAGCGCGCTACCCGAGCAAGGGCGGGAGGAAGGAGCACGCTACCTGAGCAAGGGGGGAACTAGGAACGCAGGCAGGAAGCACCCTGCTGTCCAAGCAGAGCAGCAGCAGCCGAGCTGGCGGCGGCGGTGCCAGAAGCAGGGAATGGGGCTGCCTCCTGGCTAGAGGAGCACAGGGGAAAGGTTACTGGAGATCCCAGCCATGCGAGGAGGCTGTGTGTATGGCTGGTGGGCCAAAGTGGCAGGGGCGGGCGCGGAGGCGATCCAGGTAGCAAGCAGTATTCGAGGCGTAGCGGGCGAGGGGAGCAAAGGGCGGCGGGAATTAGGTAGAGGGTAAGGGCTATGGCCTGAAGGGAGGCGTGCAAGGGCGCATGAGCAGCGGGAGCAAGCAGGGGGGAGCGGGGGCAGCGGCAGGTGAGGGGAGGAGGCAACGGTATGAAGATATAACAACTGTAAACAATACCCATTTTGGATGGCGCACCCGCCGTCAAATGCACGGACCAGTTCGCGCACGCGACGCCGCCTGGTGAGCCGAGCGCCAGGCGTAGGCGAGCCTTCCTGAAGAGGTATATAGGTGAGCTGATGCATCAGCCTCGCTCGGTAACTACAGACGCTGATGTATCACACTTCTTCGCTAATCCACCATACCATGATCTATCAAAGCCCCAGATACGCCTGCCATAGAATCTGTAGATCAAGTACCCGTCGAGATCTCGACAGCCTGAAGCCCGCGCTCAATGAAACCTTGCACACGAATCCCTACCGGATACACAGTGTTGTCTGGGGCATCAGGATAAACGTGGGGATGTTTGTAAAACAGGATGATGGCGCGAGTGCTGTTGTGCTGGACAGGTTCCTCGCGACGTAAGCCCAATCTCGATGATTGCGCAGAACAAGGGCATGGGTCTCGATATCCTGCTCAGGACCAGGGATGTCAAGCGCGCCGTGAAAGCGCAATGTTTCGGGCCATTTCATCAACGAGCCATGTTCGGGACATCGGGATTTAAACAATCTGCTCGTGACCTCGCGTGCGCGCGCGTACGCGCTCGTACGCGAGCCAAAAGTTCGCGCGTACGCGAATCACGAGCTATGTCCAAATTCTCACAAGAGCTGTCTAAAGGTGATTAATACTTGTTCCCTCGATGTATTTCGTGCCTTCTTTGTGGATAAATACACACCCATGAATTCTTGCATAGCTTCTTCACCATGTAACATTGTGTGCAGGTACTTTAAGATGTATTCCATTCTCAAAATCTTCGATTTATTTAGGTTTCGCGGTCTCGTGGCTCGCGTAGTCGCGTCCACAAGATCTACGCGACATCACAAGATCAAAAGATGGCGCGTGAAATGTGCTTTTGCTGATGTGGGCAGGAAGGAACTTCAGGAAGGAAGGCGGGAAAGCATAGACGTACATAAGTCCCGCGATAATCAATGAGACTCGGAGGGCGCCGAGCGGAATGCAGAGATTTGAGAACAATTTCTATCGCGTCGAAGAAAAAATATTTGTCGCTGGCGAGAAGAACCGAAGAAAAGCTGTCTCGAGAAGATGGCATTGGTGCACAGCCACGAATTCCCTTTTCGAGCCCGAGCCAAGGCCCGAGCAACTCCGCTGCTCTTTCTTTCTTCGACGACATTCTTTGCTCAAGTTTTGCCCCAAGCACACTGAGGGATGCTTCAAGGTCTCAGATCGCTGGCAAAGCACGCTTATATTGGCGCACAACGACACCGTTCTGAAATGCTTGTGGACTTGATCTTCCTACATCACTGTACCTCTCGTCTCCTCTTCACGCCGACTCATATTGACTTGTTTCTCTCAGGACCACCCTGAAGTACCATACCCGATGTGTCTCTTACTCTTAAATCTCTTATGGGATGTACGGCTGGGGGGAGTGCGGATGATGATGCGGCGGCCTCGATTGGCGAAGCAGCAAAGCAGGATTGTGGCAGATCAGGTTAGGGTTAATGTCTCCCTTTCAGGCGTCCTCCCGCCTTTGCATTTGCATTTATCTCCCTCTCCACACCTCGCAAGTAGTCCATCCCTGCGCATTCCTACTCCACACCAACGTCTCCCGCTTCCCTATCTTCCCTGCCCTCGAATCGCGCTGTCCTCTGTCTCCGTATCTATCCATCCTATCCCCACCACTGCCGCTCCTCTCATCTTACGTGACTTCGACTAACCTCTTGCCAGGCAGGGATAGCTGGGATAGCGGGATACAGGGGATCTGTTAATATTATTTGCGGCCGGCGCGCTCGGGACGGGGTGTGTTGTCTATGCGAGAGATATCTGTGCAGGATCGAGTACGGGGTGCGTTTCTTTCCTTTCCCCCGCACTCCCTGCTCTCCGCTCCGTTCTTACTGACCTCCCTCTTCAGGCATTGGCAGCATCCTCTAAACCTCCTCAACGTGCAGCACGCCTCCGTCTCAGGTTCCCCGGCCCCCTACATACTAATACTCCTCATCGGCGCATCGGCCGCCCTCCCACGCGCGTGCGGTGCTATGATCCACATCCAGGTCCACATCGTCGCGGTTATGGACTTCTTGACTCGACATTCACGTCTGACGCCGTTAATATCACTCTTATCCCACCGCTCGCTGCTCGCCGTCGTGGAGGCGCGTATGCTGGGCCCGCATCCGACAGATCGCCTCCCGCTCCCCGCTCCTGGTCTTGCGCTGCGCCATTACCTCACGATCGACCGCCCGCATACAGGCTAGGAAGCTCATTCCGCTCCGCTGCTCCATGCCCCCGCAGCCTGCCGGCCTCAACGTGAAGTATGGAGCAGGCACAGACTTTTCTCCTGCTCCTGTTCCTGCTCCTTCCTCCCACCCACCCGCGGGTCCGAGTCGCCCTTCCCCGATCTTAGCACACACAGAGCACCTGGAGCAGACAAGGACGGACTTGAAGCTGCACCTCCCGCTCCTCCGTCTTTCTGCTTCCCACCCGCCTGCGGGTCTGAGTCGCCCATCCCCCGATCTTCGTTCTTGGCACAGAATGAGACGCACGCCCCAACTCAAACTTTCCACGATAAGCCCTTACAGCTATTATCTAGTCCTCGGCTTCTCGCCCCGCGCCCGCACCCGCACTTCTTTTTCGCTTCACCTGCATCTCCACCGCCACAGCCTTCATCTTCACGCCCGCCTCCACCATCTTCACCTTTGCCTCCGCTTATCGTTTTCCCGTTGGTGGTGATCGAAGACAACGTGTTACTCGGCTTGCGGAGCCCAGCGTCGATGTTCTGCGGGTGGCAGGGGTGGCCACGTCGCCGCACGCAGCGCAGCCGCACGTAAGGCAGGGAAGTCGTCGTGTGCCTCCTCCACCTCCACCTGCTCCTCTGCCGCTCGTCATCCCGCTCGTACGGAAGACGCTCCGACCAGTCCCTGCGCTTCTCGGCTCGCTGCGGGTGCCGATGAAGCGTCCACGTCGCCGCACGACGATTTCAGCCCACAGCGCCGAGGCACGCAGGCCAGGGAAGTCGTCGTGCGCCTTCACCTCCGCAGATACCGCCGCCGCTCGTGTGGAAGACGCTCCCACTCGTCGCTGTCCCCGTACTTCTCCTTGTGGGCTCCTCTGCGGGTGCTCACATCGCCTGCATCCCCTGGACGCGCCCACGTCGACCAGGTTCGGAGCTCGCGCGGAACGAGGTGGGGGAGTAGTCGTGCGCGTGGTGGAGAAGCGGAGTCGGGTCGCCAAGCGGAAGGTTGGTGGAATGCAGGATCGGATGGATCCCAGCACGCAGCGCAGAGGCACGCTGCGGCGAGTCGGGTGCCAAGGACTCGAGTTGTGCACATGGACATTGACTGGGGCGCGAAGAGCGCGATAGTCGGGTCCGAGTCGTCGCACGGGGATCCCTGCACGCGAGGATGGCGGTCCTGTGGCGGCCCAGATCGCTTGCACCGACGACCCACCACGCGGGGCCGGGGAGTCTATGCGTGTGGATATCGCGGAGCAGGGGCGAGGCGCAGAGGAGGAGCTCAATGGTCAGGTCCGAGACGTCGCGGGGATCTCTGCACGCGAAGATGGCGGGATGCGGTGGATCTTTGAAGGTCCACGGTGCAATCGCTTGCACGCGCTGCTCCCCCGCGCCCGTCATCACCGCGTGGGCGGGGAGCCGCCGGCGCATCCTCCGCTCCCCTTCCTTCCCATCCCGTACACTCGCTCCGGCTCCTCTTGTGGCGCATCCTCATTGAGCTGTGTGACTGCAGCTGCGAGGCTCTTGCTCCCGTTCTTGCAGTCGGAGCCGGTGCAGCTGCGCGTGGGGCATAAAGGGAGGGCGCAAGAAGAGGGTGCTCGGTGTCGATTAAAGCGGAATGTCAGCTGTTTGACTCGCCTGTGGGTGGACCTTCGACGACCCGACTCACAATACTCTTCACAAACGCTCGCTGTCACCCTTGCACGTCCTTCAGAGGCTACGCATCACCTCCGTAAACGGGTACCCGAGTGATATGCCCGAAAGGCAGTCATGCGTCGCGCGCCGTTTGTGCCATCGCCGTCGAGAAGCGCGCGGGCTCGGAGAAGCCCAAATCGGCTTCACGTCCTTGAAGCAGACGAGCCTGGTCGGCGGCATGAGCAGACATGCAAAAGGGTGGATGGGGGTGCTTGCTGCATATACACGTCCTCCGCGCATCGTTGTCGGGGTCTGAAACGTTGTCCTTGTACTCGTGAAATGAAAGGTGCTGCTTGCTCCTTCGAATTCGTTTCCAAGATACGGCCTGATTAATAATTCGGGCCCAGGTTTGAGCGATCGAAAGACGTTCTTTGGATTTCTGCTGCGCGTACACGGACGATGATATGGTCGGGCCAGCGCCGTATCGTCTACTGCTGTGCCAGAACGGAACCGTTGAACGAGCCCGTTTCCTGTAGCGTTTTTCATGATGTCTCTTGCCCTTGACCTGGTAATTCGTTGTGCCTATTAGCTTAGCTTTCGATTCAAAATAGTTGGATTCATAACGCAATTGCTCTCCTGCATCCGTTGCATCCGGCCATCGGGTATTGCATCCCGGGGCAGAGTTTCATGGTCGCGAGCGAATTGGGTGATGACATACCATGATGAGTCATACACTTGAAGCTGTTGGCCTGCACAATCAATAGGGCCAAACACTCTTCCTTTCCTCTCAACCTTCCCTCCACAATGGCTCGAAATCTTTGACTGCATTTGACATCATCTACTGCTTTTGGATGAGTCCGTGATGATGTTTCCATGATACCAGTTTCTCAGATGTTCGCATTCGATGTTCGCATTCGATATTGCCGCCGGTTTCTGCTTTTCTGCGCTCGCGAGGCGCGTCATCCATGCTGTATGTTCTCGAAAATATAGGAAACTCTGTACTTCTTATTCGATAGAACGTCGCGCCCAACAGAAATAAAAATCCAACTCGGCCCTACATTCTCTGTCGTCAAGTTCCACCTGCTGTTCTTTTATCATGGTTTCAGTAAAGCCATGCGCGACGCAACGTCTCCCAAAATCTTCTGATACCTGCATCCAGGATTTTCTGAACGCCACACCCAGCTCATTCTCCGTCTCATCTACCAAACGGTTTGGAGTTAGTCGAAACCTGTCTCTACTTTGAAAACTGCTCACGAAGACCGTTCCCAGATAGCGGTATGGCTATCTTGTGGACATGGACTTGCGGGAAATATCCAGTCGCGGTGACGATACCCTCGAACTTTCGCCCCAATTCACCATCCGCTGCATTGGAGCTTATGACCTTGAGCATCTTCGATACCATCTGGTGAACACCACAACCTCCGGTGCGCACCAAGCTACCGATATCTAGGTCCTCCATGAGTAATAATCCTCCAGGCCTCACGAGCTGCGCTGCGCGTTTAACAGTGTTCTCTCCGTTCGAAATCTGTATCTGTTCAGCACAGTCGACCCCGCAAATGCTAGGAATGAGACTGACATGGCTCATAACCAGTCGGGAGTGCACGATATCGAACATTTCCTTGTCGAATTCTAAATCTTTTGTCAAGTCCGCCAGCTCAAAACACATGTTCCCGGGAATCGGCCTTGTGTGTTTGTTCCTCACACGGTTCTGGTATGCAGATAAATGCTCACCGATCCGGAATGGGTGATATGTCCACCGCGAAGACTTGGGCGTCGGAGAATTGCATCGCAGCTTGGATGGCCCTGGGGGATGACTTGTATTCAGAGCGGGTCCTGAAGACCGGTTCATCGCGCCTCACCATGCACCGCTGCCACACCTGGGTGAGATCTCAGTACTTGTTTCGACGTTCTTGTGGCCCGCACGCACCCAAGATCCAGAATTCTACGCGGACGCATCTCGGCTATTGGTGCAGGAGACAGCTCGCCGTCGAAGTACCGGGTGACAGCGGCATGCATGGCGTCCAATCTTCACGATCGGTGAGTATTTATTTGTTGTATTGAACTGGATGTTACCGTCTCATTTCTTCATCCGAATCGCACGCATTCTGATGTGGATGAGTGGTATTATCCGGGTCAACGTGCTGAAGACGGACCGACAATGGATACACCCAATTCTCAGGATGTTCCCCTGGGTGCGAAGACATCGACGTGTTCCTGAAATTCTGGCGGGGGTAGGAGTATTCAAGCTCAAGTGATCGCGCGTATCCAATGAAGTCCAATCCTTGGATCGACCCATTCGAAGCACGAGCTGACCTTACGTTCTCATTACGTGATTTAATCGATCTTGGTCGGTTCAGCGTCTTTCCAAACTATTGTTCATCAGAACAAAGTCCCCGGTCCACGCTTAGATTACGGCTCTCAATCAATATTCCTCGAGGCCTCGCCAGCTGGCCTCCTCAATGCCTCAAGGTTTCGTTCGGGCAACTTGTTCGCGGGCAGTCCTGTTACCAGCGCTAATATTTTCAGCCATTTCACAAACCTATCTGAAGAACCACCACTCTATGGAACGGAAACCACCTCCAAAAGGATGAGTTTCGATCCTCTATGTGGTACGGAATACATGACCCCCAGCGGGCTAAGTTCGTTGAACCTTCTACCCAGGGTTATTCTAAACACGTTCGGTCAGCTGCGGATGCGCATCCAGAATCCAAAGTCTTTTGTTATGGGGCCGCTCCATTTTTCAACGGACGGAGAAACCGGCGACGCCATTACAGCGGCACAACACTATATATATGTGCCCAGATGACCGCTGAGTCATGTCAGCGACGATGAAATGTGCCAACACAATGCCGTTATTCAGCTTCCAGGACTAGATAACTCACTATAACTGCATTCGCCGACCTCCCACTGCCTACCCACATGTCGCACGCCCCCACGAAAGCCCGACTCCTCGCCGTTGAAATCCACCGGGCACCCGCTGGGATGTCTAAAGAGGAGTTCCACGCCAAAATGAAGGCCCTCGCAGCTGCTGTTGTGGCTCTCCCCGCCGTGCAGAAGAACGTGATCAAATACCAGATTGTGCGACTGGATTGTAGGTTCCTAGAGCCAGACACTGAAATCGCTATCGGGCCCAGATATTCTCGACCAGCTTGTTCGACGAGCACATCAAGGCATTTGGGATGCCGGCTTCGTCGCCGCAGCATACTGCTCTACTCGTGGCCGAGTCCGAGGTACGACAGAGTGCCGTTTGTTTCGGATGCTAATAAATCGACATATAATTATTACAGACACCAGAGCAGATGCTCGAAGTACGTGCCCGAATTGTGTTGGTCTAATTCGTTTAAATTTCGTCAAAGGTCTCCAGGGACCCAGAGCTTCAGTCACTTGTCGCGGCCACGGAAGAAATGACCCCCGAAAGAGGGGCCACCGTATTCTCCGCGCATGTCCTGGAGAAGTTGAACAAACCTGGCCGGGATCATAAGGACAACCTCCGCGTCGTAGGATTGTTTAAGGTCCCGCAGCACCTCACTCCAGCACAACACGCGCTGAAGCTCGAAGCGTTGGTGGACAGCATCGTAGCGCATCCTACGATCCAGAAACATATGCTCGGATACACGATGGCCAGTCGAACCTCTTCTCCTGTACACTGGAAGGAAACCTGAATTCACATCGGTTCCAGTGGATGCCGAACGACACGATGAATACTAGCATACAGACGATGAGAATCCCCGCCTCCGAGCGCACCTGCGTTCTAGTACTGGAGGCCGCGGTACGTTAAACGGTTCCAGCTTATTATACCGTCCAGACTTGATTAAGTTCATCTAGAACTGGGATCGCGCCGTAGAGGTCAGTTATGAATCTGAACGGGACTAGCTGAGCGGTATTTAATCCAGAGTTCAGATCGCGAAGGACGCGGAGGTAGCAGGGCTCGTCGCTGGTGGGCATCAGGATTTTGCCTTCCTTGCAGACAGCTCCTCCTTTTCTGCGGATTTTATTACGATTCTCGACAAGGAGTGAATCGGAGATGTTCGAAGCGGAGAGTGAATTCACGTTTTTCTCTTCCATTTCTATTTGATGTGTATGACCAGGTCTCCGTGTATGTACCGATAGTATGTATGTGCTCTCGGGACGGAAAAACAAGTGTAAGCCAAAAGCAAAACTCCGGCGGCAGACCCAGGACGCCTAAGATTCGGGAAGGCAGGAGGTACAAATGGATGATTTTAACATCGTAAATATAGCAACTGAATGTAGGTTGGTTCCAGTTGTCGTGTTTTAAATTTTGACTGCCAGGTACCCTGGGCAAGGGGCGCAAACATGGACGGTAATGTTGGCTGTGTCGTCACCGCCCTTTGGGTACATTGAATGCCCGGGCCCCATCGCAGCATCTTGCCGTACCTCGCAACAAACTTTCAACCGTTCAAAAGAATTCCAAACTTTTTCGGGGTAAGGAGGAGGCAGCTTCATGCATGTTTTAACTCTACGTGCAACTGAACGTCGTCATGATCAGTAGAAGTGACATGAGCCTTGGCACCAGTATACCCCCGCAGGGCCCCGCTCCGCGACCAAGTCGGACCAATAGCATAGCCTTAGGGGGCACAGATACCGCCGAAATCTTGCCGAAATGAAATTTTGTCTGTCCAGATCGATGCCAGGAACATACACTGCCGGGTGATAGTGTGTCGAGCGAAAGGAAAGAAAGAAAAGAAAGACAGTCACGACGTAGAAAAAGCATATGTTTTTCCCGCGAAGCAAACCTGATGGAGCGAAAACTTCGGCTCCATCGGCTGGAATGAGAACTCGGGATTTCCCGAATGCATGATCTTTCTGTCGCGGCCTGATCGGCCAATACTACCTTTGGTAATGGGACTTTTATTAAACCTCCAAGAAATGCGTCAAACAGACATCTCTTACGGGTCATCCTAGGGCTCCAATATTTTTATAGGCACGCACCGATGACAGACCCCGGTACTATTACATGGTTCCTTCATAACGAAGTACCAACACAAGCGATAATCAGATGTCAACGTGCCCCATTTGGCCAAAATCACTGACTTCAGTGGTGGGTACTGTTCATTACAATCCAGTCGACTTCCTCCCGGCTTCCGAGTGCTAGTGAATTAAAAAAAGAATTGACCATTTTCACGGACGTAGTTACAAGTCATCAATCGAAATTCCCAAAAGGAAAGTGCTTCCATCTGATGGCAAATTTAGCGGGAGTACCATGTGGGTTTCTTCCCCTCTTCCCCCTCCGCCATCGGTGACCTCCCCAACGCCGTCACCGTCCTCCAGACGAATGTTTCTATCGCCGTTCACGCTCTAGACGTTTCCTATGACTGAAACGGCCAATGACACCCAGATTCAAGATGGAATGTGCGAAATATTTTTCCCGGTGGTCGTCTTCCGCAATCGATACTAACGAGGTGACCAGATTCATCTCCCGCGTCCTCATTATTGTTCCCTTCAGTGAGTTTCACGGTCTAAATTGGATCACTTCTCATTCGAAGGGACAGCTGTCTTGGTGTATGAGTACCTCCTTACATTAGAACGGGAGGTGTCGGGTTTCTGGGGCACTCGCTTGACTTGGGGCTCCTTCTTTTTCTACGTCAATCGATATTCACCTCTGTTCGGAAACCTTCCAATCCTCGTCCAATATTATTCCACCACGACGGATCCCGACAAACTGCCCGTACGTTTACACTCTGTCCTCTTCGTCACCTTGCGCTGATATTTTTCAGTTGTTCGTTCTCCATCCATCCAGTTTCAATCCTAGTATCTAATTTCAAAATCAGGTGTCATGGATTGCGCGCGTACCACCAATATTTTGCGCTACTGTCTCAGGTCCTGGTCGCAGGTCCGTCGTGTCGTGAATGTTTCCCATGATTGTGCATCTAACTCGACTCTAGTCATACTTATCACGCGGACATATGCGCTGTACGAGCGTAACAAAGCCATCCTGGCACTCACCCTTGTCGTTACACTCGGAGCCTTCGCATTCGCTGTCGTACGTGCCTATTTTCCTTGCCCCAATCTTGGAACTCACCTCTCCGTAGTGGATTCTCTTATCCGGAAACGATGCTAACACACTCTCTCCACAAATCTCAGCATTTGGATGTCCGTTAGGTACTTCGCATGCCAAGTGCGTATTTCTCCTCGTCCCGTTGCCAGTACAATCATTTACCTCTTTGCGGCAGGAGTCTACGTACGGAAATCAAATGCCATTGATCCCGCCTTATCTAACGTTTCCCCTTGGGTTCCAGGTTTAGCAGAGGCTTGGAGTGGCATGGTACGTATCTCTGCCAAGTGGGTATCCTTCCGGCTAAACCTATACCCTAGCTTGTGTTCGACGTTATGATCTTCGGCCTCACCTTGTTCAAGGCCCTCAAACTCAACGTGCGCCGCGGCGACTTACTGACTATTCTCGTCCGAGATGGTGCGTCCGTTCGACTTTTCTACTATCCTGCGACACTAAAAGCAGCCTCTAGGCACTGTGTACTTCGCGTACGTTGACAGCCGTCCGCGGTTCTCGCCACCAATTACACTAATTAACGTTTCTAGTCTGATGATCATCAGCAATGCATGTAACATCGGGACCTACACTGTACGTGCCTGGCGATGTCACTTGTCTACCTCAATCATTGATCCCGACCTGTTTCCAGATGGGCAACGTTAGTATAGAATTATTTCTATGCCCTTGCTAAGGCGTGTCTCACACCACTCTACAGCCGTTCACGCGAGGGAGCGCCACAACCGTCACCAACGTGTGAGTTCGCCATACTTTGTGGTTTGTCGGCAACTTCTGGACGGCGCGCTGAACACCCTCCAGCGTCTCCTCAGTCATGATCTCTCGCCTCATGTTCAATCTCCGCGATCCCAAGATCCGGCTCCCGCAGCGGAATAGCTACATAACGCACTCCACGACGCTGGACCACCCGGCGATCTCCACCGTACACCCGTACGCGACGGAGTACACGATGAACACGCAGTGGACGACTTCTGATGACTGACGAATTGAAATGTACCTTGGTAAGTTATTGCATGCCACTTGGTTGTTATAGAAGGTCTGAACCGAGTACGCGACCCTCAGTGATGCCGTTTGAATTGACTACTGTATTACTACATTAAGTACTGTTGAATGGATCAGAACTTGGGGAAAAAGAGGGAGACCGATGTTGAGGTGAACTGGCGCAGGGCGTTTGTAGACCTCACACAGCCGATCTAGTGTGGTCGAGTTAGAGATGAACTCGGCATACATTAGGGTTGACGTTGAGTTGGCGCTCCATTAATTAACGGAGATCATTGGTAGGTAGGTAGAATTACACGGCACGGTCCCGTTCAGGTCCAGGAATTATCCTGTACACGCACTAGGTAGCTACCTGTAGCTACATCTGCTACATCTTACATCTTAATTAGGATGCCCGTTAAGTGCTGCCGTTTCGACGATTATACCCACCACTGCTTTATTAAATGTACATTTTCATCATTCCGGAGTGTGCGCCTAGCACACCCTTGTCTGGCTACTAATCTAACGAGTATATAGAGTATCTCGATAATACAAGTTTCTTCTGGGATTATTAAAGGTGAATTCAGGGATAGGGGTAGGGTTATCGAGTCGCGAGCTAAACGCATTAAACACCTAAATGGTGGGGAAATTGCCTCACAAACTTAGGCTGGGAACAAGGTGATTCAGCACAACATTTTGATTTCCGGCAAAAGTACAACATTTAGTGTCTGTCGGTCTCTTCTACATTCCTTTACATGAACTTCTGGAGTAAGGTCATCATACCTCCTCCACCGCCGCCGCTGAGCTGGGACTTGAAGGCCGTCATGGCGACCTTCTGCATGACCTCGCCCTTGAAGCCCGAGCTGACGCCTCCGCCTCCGCCGCTCGAGTTGAGCAGACCACTGGCCTCCTTCATGACAAGTGGCAGGAGCGTGTTGATATCAATGTTTCCTCCGCTGGCCATGACTTTCTGCATCACCTAGAAGTAAGTTGAGTCCCATCGTCCCTCGTGCCTGTGATAGAGCTAAGCTAATCAATGATGAGGGACCAACCTCGGCGACGACGGCACCGCCGACGGCGTCCGCACCATGGGACTCCAAGTCCTCCTTGTTGTTCTGCTTGTAGATCTTCTGGTGCGCCTCCTTTGCAGCTTCAGCCTCGTCGTTTGAGAGGGGTTGGTGCTGTTCCTGCACATCGCGTTAATTCAAACCATATCTCAAAATGGGTGGAGCCGGGGAACCGTACAGGGTGGTTTGTGATGTGCTGGGTCGCCCTTTGGTAGTGCTCCTCGTCCTCTGGGTTCTCCTCCGCAGCCTGGCGGACGGCGTGCCGGTCATTGTCTTGATCTGCGGTCAGACACTGGCTGGGGGGTGAATTGAAGAATACTTGCGAGCTGGGATCGATACGTGGATGAGCAATCACAATTAATACTATGGCGGGTGTAGCAACTTACCCATGAACTGTTGTGCGAGACCGAGGAGGCCTTCCTGCAGGGCTAGTGTTGCCGCGGCTCGGCTCGCGTGACAGACCGGCTTCGATCATGGCTCGGCTGTCCCTGTGCTCCCACAAGTTTTTGAGGGATGTCTATGTTATGTGGCATGCTCACAAGAACCATGGCTTCATTTCTTGCCAGGTAACATGGGTGGTACCTATAATGTATGGCGCGCTATGACGCAAAAGAGCGAACGTTTTGCGCCGCGGCTTACGGCTCAAGCTGTGATCCGAGCCGTTCCGTATTGGCCTCCTTAAAAGAACCACAAGGCATATTATGTGACACTAAGTATCTTATATTGTGCATAGGACTTCTTTGTATATCTGGCCGTACTGAGCTGGGTGGAATAGATCTTTACGCTCGCATGAACGCACAAATGTTGAGTTGTGACCAAGGGGTACCCGCCAAAGAAATTTTCTACACCGGGTCGAAAAACTGAATTAAGGCCCGCTGGGCACCCACCATACCATTAGCCGAGAGTCTCACGGTCACGTGCGTGTCTCAAACGGGAAACCACACCATCTCACTGCGCTGTATTCCTGTCCAGGCTATTTGACATCTATTTTGACACGGTGTATTCAATCCTTGTTCCACAAATATTGTTTTGGTGGGCCCCCTCCTGAATCTTTAGCCGGCAGTTCTCGCACATCCATCCCGAAGGCCGAAATCGGAGCATCGTTCAACCCAATACAGTCCAGATGGAACTTGAAATAATCAATACAGTATTCTTCATATATATTTCAATTATACCTATAAGTTACAACGACTCTGCGAGCATTTAAAGATCTCCAGGTTCCCGCTCTGAGAGCAGTCTTGTGTGGCCCAAATCCTTGGACCTTGGGCTGGCACCGTTTAAGCGGCTGGATCGTTGGAATAAATGTGCGCTATTAATTAATTGTACCTCCAAAGGATCGGACATTGCCTGTCACTCTGCTTGGGATTGGCACGGGAGAATTGCGGGAGAAGCTCGATGCGCTCTGTGGTGGCAGCCGGTTGTTTGGCAAGGACTCAGGGCACAAATCTCCGGTGACCCGACCATCACAAAGCGCCAAAAATTCAAAATTTTGCGGGGGGTAAAAATCAAAATTTTTCGGACCTTCTCAAACGCGTTTTGGAGGGGTTCTGCAACTTTTCCAAAAAGTGAAATAAGACAGTCGAGACACCCACCATACCATTAGCCGGTGTCTCGGCATTCTCCGGCGGGTACCCCTTGGTTGTGACAGGGTGTGACGGCTTGAGCCGCGGCAGCAGGGCGTAAGTATTAGAATCAGAGCGCGGAGTCTGAAAGCACCATGATAGTGAGAGTTGGAAGGAGAGGTACAGTAAGTGCAGGGAGGAGAGTGCAACGCTTTGGTCGATGCGCGTCGGTCTTGTATTAATGTTTGTTTTATGGTCAATAATGGAAGCTGATGGAAGAAAAACAACACACACAAACATCCGCAAATGCAATCGGCTCTCACAGCGGAGGCCGAAGGATTTTTGGGTCCAAAACACGGCATCCAAACATGTCTTCCTGTTTGGGAATATGTTTCCCGCGCGACGTAAAATCAACCCCAAAAGCTTCCTTATTAGGCCAATTTTCCACACCAAATTCGACCCAAAACATGATGCTTATTTGCGTCCCAAAAATACGTCCAAAAATGGATCATTTTTGACAGGAGCTTTCGACGCCGAAACAGGGAGAGAACAAAGCAAATTTCGCAATTTGGGTCCCAAACGTTGCGTGAAAAACACCGCTAAAAATAATGCATATTCTTGCGGGAATTTGGATGCAAAGAGGTATCATTTCAAGAGGACAAAAAGAGGACAGAAAAGCCACCGGTTTCAACTCATGTTGTTAGGGGGCCCAAAAATTTGGCCAAAGGGAGAGACATGTTATCTTCGGAGACCTCTCCAGCTGAGCGAGTCCAGCGGCGCTACCAACCATATTCAATAATACAACCATCCTCGCTCTTGTCTCAAACCATCTATTCGCCTGGCGTAATCGTGGGCTGAGTTACGAGGGAAATGAAAGTGTTGAGATTGTCGAATACTGTATATTTTCATTCAATTCAACAGGGGGTGTGACGCGTGACATCTTGAACCAATCCGTCAATTCGTCAAGGCCGATTTTGAGTGTGACAAGGACTAAAATTTCGATAGACCTCCCCATTTGTCTAGAATGATCAAGTCCACTCCAGAGCTTGTTCCAAGCCTTTTTCCGCACTCGTTTGGGTTCCACAACACCATATGGCCCAAAATGCAGTTTTACCTCAATTTCTCCTTGTTTCATGATTGATTTTGGCTGGAAACGATAGCTGTGAGCTTGGAGTCCCGCAGAAATATGTTTTAAAGTCTAACCTTGAGCTTCGCATGTAACTAGAATATTTTAAGGAATTTTCTTGGGGTACGCAACACTTTTTGGAGGAAAACGCCACCCTTGGAACCAATTCGTCAACCGCCCTGGTGACGTGTGACATTGACCAAAGTTCGTCGCCGTCAACACCCCCTGTGACGCGTGACCGACGAATTGAATGAAATTATACAGTAGTCTACATTTTACCGCACCGTATTTGACAGTAAAATATTATTTATGCTGGGAATTCCGCGGGTATACCCGACGGGTTTGGGGACCCGCGGGTAACCCGTACGGGTTTTGGACCCGACCCGTACACGGGTACGGTTTTTGCGGGTCCGGGTACGGGTAGGCCCGAAGGTACCCGCGGGTATACCCGTGTCCATCTTTAGGACTGACCCGGCTGAGACTGCTGAAAACAGGCTCAAAGCTGTAGCCCGGGTAATAATCGCAATGAATCCGTGACAAGACCAAAGGCTGTATTGAGCTTCCTTGATCTCGACCGTGACAGTCTGTCTGGGAGCATTCGCTTCTATCTCGGCGCTATATTGATATTCCACTTGCGATGGCGCAAAATCTGGTCGCTTGTGGAGCTCTGAAATCTTTCGAATGCTTGCCCATTGTGCTTTTATGGCGACTGAATCGAAACTTTCTTTCCCTCGTCATATACCAATGTATCTTGCACGTCATAGACTCCCCCATGCGGTCGTATTTTCGCCCAGAAATATCGAGGACTTGATCTATTTGCGGGCTGTCAGCAAACTCCAATCTTCTTGCACTCATGTCAGGAACCGAAACTCGTGGGCTTCTTATATCCATAGAACTCCTCGCACAACCTCTGTCAACTTTGGATGTCGAAGCGAATCTCAATCTGACGGAAAGCGGAATTAATCAACCTTATGGAGGTTCTATCTCCTTGAGTGCCGCCGGAGCAGCTTCGACTCAAGAAGAACCTCGAATTGTCGTCCATAATGCTCGCGCTTCTAGCCTGGATCCCGTTTGCTCAATTCATTGGCAATCCTGCGATGTACGGTTTTTGTTGTGAACAGTAATACATCCGTGTATTGGGTAACCCCTTGGGGTGGCAGCATTATTGAGCCAACGTCATTGGCCGCTGAGAGTTGAAGACGTCTGAATCTTCGAACTGGGGACTCTACATACCATCCCGGCCAGCGCATCAAGTCCCCGCGGTCTTATATTTAATGTGGCGCCGGGCTCCCGCGGACAGATCCCATTAATACTTCTCGTCAACCGCAAGAGCCCGCTGCTCAACTACTGACCCGGAAGCTTCGGCGGAAGGAGTCATCGGATATCTTCCGTTCGAGACCGTGATAAATTGCTCTCCGCTCTGAGTCATTACACGAAAACTTGTCGCAACAGTAATGGAGGACTAGTAGCTGAAACTGGGCATGGACCTCTGCATAGTGCGGCTCGGGCAATTTTCGGAACTGATTCCCGTACCTGTGTGCATCGCATTGGCTGGCTAATTATCTTCATCGGATCAGCTTGTGGCATGCTCGCCTAGGCTTCACTTTTCTGCCCAGTGTTCTATCATTTCTCGATGGTCCAAAGTAAGGATGTACATTCTGTAACACGAGAAAAAAATAACAATTTCAACCGACGATGTCAACTGTGGTGTAGAAAATCAAACTCAAGGCCTAACGCAGAGCTTTTCATTTCAGCTGACTGGAACCATGAAACAAATCATCACTTTCTTTCCGAACACCTTCCTTCCCCTTGTCCCTCATCCGCCGCCGAGACTCGGAAGACAACTGCCGCATCTCTACGGGCGGAATCGCCGCAGTCTGGGTTCGTCCTCGCCATGCGAAATTAAGACCTCATCCGAGTACGACCTTGATTCGTGAACACTACCTCGGATCTGGAGAATGAAGCAGAGAGGACGAAAACTCCTGTAGAGTTGATGGTTGAATATATCCCATCTTGCGACACGAAATTGCCGCTTTGAAATTGAACTTGGTCGGCGGTCCAGATTTTGGGGGCTCGGGAGATTTTGCTCTCGGTTTCATTGAATCCGTGCCGTCGTGAAACGGGTACTGCCCTGTCTCCGATTGAATTGCGGTCGTTGGCGGGACCGGAGTCGGTGCAAGATCTCTACTCAAACACCGGCGGGCTCACTATAAAAGCCCTGCGAAAATGCCGCCATCCTTCATACTTTCTGCCTCCGTTTAATCCTTTAACTTTATATTCGCTCGCCCCCCTTTGTTCGCTTCAGGGACACCATGATTCTGTCCACTGCCATTTTATTTTTTTCTATTCTTTCAGGAACGAACGCCGCAATTGTAAGTAAATCAAATCGCTCCCGCATTTTAAGACTAAAATTATATTTAGGGTCCGTCTACCAATCTTGAGCTCGTCAACAAGCGCATCGCACCAGACGGGTATTCAAGAAGTGCTGTTCTCGCCGGTGGAACCTTTCCAGGGCCACTCATCAAGGGAAACAAGGTGCGCACTCTCCAGACGCTGAAGCAATGCCGACGGTTGCACAGGGAGATCGTTTCTTGATCAATGTCGAGGACAAGTTGACAGATAATACCATGTTGACGGATACCAGCATCGTACGTGCCTTTCGCTCCCTGACAAACCTATCATACGAATAACCAATTTTCGTCCGCGATAGCATTGGCACGGACTCTTCCAGAAGGGCACCAATTGGGAGGACGGTCCTGCGTGGGTTACACGTCAGTCGCTCCAATGGGCCTCTGATTTTTCTGCTAACTTTTACACAACACAGAGTGCCCCATCACTCCTGGCCATTCCTTTCCGTACAACTTCCGCGTTCCGTAAATCATTATCGATATCCACCACGCATAACGCTCATTTTTAAATATACCTCAGGGACCAAGCAGGAACTTTTTGGTACCACAGTCACCTCTGTTCGTGTCCAGCCTAGTTCAGGGTGTGCCATTTACTAAAATATATACAGCAACTCAGTACTGCGACGGCCTTCGCGGACCTCTTGTTGGTAAGCAGACACCACGCACACTTCTGCCAACATGGCTAACCTCATCACAGTCTACGATCCCAACGACCCGGCAAAACATCTTTATGGTGCGTTACTGGGATTTCGTTGTCCTCATTCTGTCTCTTATGCCTTCCTCATTTTTCAGACGTTGATAGCGGTGAATGCCTGCTGCAATTCTACGTCACTCCCGACTAATAAAACCAAAAGAGCAGACAATTTTGACGCTCGCTGATTGGTACCATTTTCCCGCACCGAAGGCACCCAAAAATGCCGCTCCGGTGTTCAGTTCAACGCTCATAAACGGGCTGGGGCGCTATCAGGGTGGACCGCTTTCCGATCTTGCGGTCATCAATGTCTCCCATGGAAAACGTTATCGGTACTGAAGCGGCCTCTCTGTGGTTTGCACGCAGAAAGCTAACTTCATGGCAGGTTCCGGCTTGTCTCGATCTCTTGCGACCCCAATTTCATCTTCAGGTAGGGACCATCGTGAGTCCTGCACCCACCCGAAGTAATAAATTCCCTTCAGCATCGACGGACACTCCATGACCATTATCGAAGTGGACGGAGTCAACCACCAGCCGCTCACCGTCGACTCGATCCAGATCTTCGGTAATTACCTCCTTCTCTCCCGTGATCCATTCTCAAACTCACAGTATCAAAGCCGGCCAGCGCTACTCCTTCGTGCTGACCGCCAACAAGCCTGTCTCCAACTACTGGATCCGCGCGCAACCAACGCTCGCCAACTCTACCCAGGGCTTTATCAACGCGACCAACAGCGCGATCCTGCGTTACGCTGGGGCGCCGAAGCGGGATCCTACCACGACCTCCGCAATCAAGCAGCCGCTGGTGGAGACGGCGTTGCATCCACTCGTGCCGTCTAAAGTGCCTGGCAAGCATTTCCCGGGTGGGGCGGATTATAATTTCCGGTTCGAAATCACTTTGAACCGGACGACGTTCAAGTGGCAACTTAATGGCACCGTATGTAATCGTCGTTGGTCCAGGGACAGAAAGTTGCTGAGCGACCATTTGCACAGACGTTCGAGCCTCCGACTACACCAGTCCTGCTGCAGATCCTCTCTGGGAAGCACAAAGCACAGGAGCTTCTGCCAAAGAACAACCTTTACGAGCTCGCGCCGAACAAGGTCGTGGAAATCAGCATACCGGGTGGATCTACCGGCTCACCTGTGAGTCGAGTGATTCTATTTCAGCGAAATCTAATTCGTCGTATAGCATCCATTCCACCTCCACGGTGTATGTATATTTGGAGTAAACGTCAAACCAGTATTCTGATCCGAAATGTTACAGCACAATTTCTACGTGGTCCGCAGCGCTGGAAACGACACCTACAACTGGGAGAACCCAGTCCGTGGCCATTTTGCTCCTGCTATCCTGCGTCGCACTGATTGTTTTACGCACACGCGCAGGTCATTCGCGATGTCGTATCCACGGGAGCCAATCCCACCGATCTTACGACTTTCCGGTAAACCCTCTTTTCCACCGATCTGTACTGGAGTTGAATCGTATATTTGCGATAGGTTCGTGACCGATAACGCCGGACCCTGTGAGAACACTTGAATGTTGAAGTTCGGGGACTGACAATAGTATCCGCAGGGTTCCTCCACTGTCACATCGATTGGCATCTCGACGCGTGCGTCCCCCATATTCATTCTTCAGCCTCAATCGTCTTAGATTAAATGTGTTCAGCGGCCTCGCTCTCGTGTTCGCGGAAAACATCCCCGCTATCGCGCAAGAGAACCCACCCCGTAAGTGTCAGACCCTAAAAAAATCCTGATTAATCCTCCATTTACAGTCGCCTGGGATCAACTTTGCCCGACCTACAACTACGCTCACACATCGCATCATTATTGAACTGCGGTCTGAGTGTGACATCAACGCCGTTCACTGTTCCTTTCTCCTCAATCTACAAAGGATTTTCCCAATAATACACCCTCCTTCTCCTTGTATCCATTGGTATTGTACTTAGTATCCATGTCCTAATGGTAAATGTGCTGAATTTATTACTGGCACTGGTGGAAGTTGGGCGCTTACTGTGAAGTTAAGCGCCTGCGCTTGATTGCATCTGCTTGTCGGAGATAGCCGAGCCTCTTTTGCCCTTTGCGCCACACTGTAACCTTCTACCTGAGGAGTCTGGCCATGTCCCCGTAACGAAGCCTGGGTACTCTTCCCCCGTTGAATCCTCTTCCTTCCCACTGGTGCCACGTTTCCGCCGAGCTGTTCGGCGCTTATTTGCCTCGTGGCGCCTCCGGACTTGATCATGATATCGCCC
Organism: Mycena leptocephala; assembly: GCA_029378395.1. NCBI lineage: Eukaryota > Fungi > Basidiomycota > Agaricomycetes > Agaricales > Mycenaceae > Mycena > Mycena leptocephala. Next base: position 140,475 of record JARJLF010000453.1, read on the forward strand.
CCACAAACGGGTCGGCGCCCAATGGACCTGCTCAGGGATACCTGGCCACCGTATGCGCAATCAAGGAATATCGATAATTTCAACTCGCCCTGGCTTCCGTCTCCCGACTCGTTTATTGGGCATAGTGGCGCGTTACCAAGATCCAAAGCTGGACACAACGCGGTCGAGGTGTATCGACAGACTGCCCCCGGCAGGAATATTGGCCGTCTATTTCGGAGTTTATGTTGGTTCAAGTGTAAATAATTCTCTATCGCTGTGCATTGCGCCGACTGATCAATTCCGTTTACTGTACAGCACGACCTGTGGGACGAGGAGTTGAGAGTACATGCGCCAACCAGTACAATGGCCAGAAGTTTAAACAAGTCGCCCACGTCCCTCTGTCCCAATGGCGGGCATTTGCTGCGTACTCGCGACCGACTGTTAACGGCGTGGATGTCCATAATACCTTCAGTGAGTGCGGTGCGTCGCATTTGTGGCTTTGATAACGATGATACCCTTCGGTTTCCTTGAAATCAGCGCCGAGTCCCACGCCGTATCGCACAATTGATCTGGATGAAATTGATCCCGAAGACGTGTTTACAAGTCTACGCAGCCCCAGCGGCAATATCCACCCCGAGCGCTGGATACGTGGGCTCCAGCACCCGTCTCTCCCTCCCCCACCCACGGACTGGCCACTCCCCAGCCCGAGCGAACCACTCCCCTTTCCGTGGGAATGTGAGCTCAACCCTTTTCTCAAACCGGCCGTCTGCGGCCCCGCGCCAGTGTACTGGAACATCCGTTCGGGGAAACTCGCAATTCTCTATGGCGGACCTAACGACGTATCAATCCCGCTCTCTCAGCCTGACCTCGCGCAGCCCGCGACGCGCCCCCTCGTCACTCACATGTATATCAATGGGGTCGCATGCACGGACGCGGGCTTCCCGTGGAAGTTCATGGTCGTAAACTCCGCCGGCATCCGCGTGCGCGACGTGTTCAACGCGATCATGGATAATTTCCAGCACTATGTCTTCCGCTCCGAGTACCAGAAGTGGTCACAGGCGCGCCAGAAGCGCGCGGAGCTCGAGTGGGCCCTTCGTGGGGGTCCGGAAACGCAGGATGGCCTGCGTAGGCTCGACTACCTATGCGGACAGCTGTGTTTCCGAGGACTAGAGCCAAGTCGTGATAGGACCGGCTGGGTATTGTACGTTGGTTCCGAGTGGTAGCTCTTATCGACTACAGATGAGATTTTGAGGAACTTTCTATCCTCAATCGCTCTCTCTTTCTTTGACGCGCACATCCTTCTGCACTTATATTCCTCATGATGATTTTATGAACTGACGCATTCCATCAACGTTCTATGCCAAGTAGTATTTCCTCATCGCAAACCGTATTCAATAACATACTTACGTTCCTCATCTCTTCCAATGAAGGTAATGAATTGACGGGAATACACTCAATGCAAACGCCCCCGATTTGCGAACGAAGTCATCCATAGAAAGCTGGAGTCCATGCCAGTAACATGTTATTTTTGAATTGTGTTCAAAATTGATTGGCCCAAGTTGAATTGGGGGCTTCTCCTGGGTTTCGGCGTCGCCGGATTTACTTCTCCTAATGGCAAGAGAGTGCCATCCCAGAATCGCCTTTTCACAATTATCGTCTCAACACCAATGTATTTGATATGGAATTTAAGAAATAAGAGAGTGTTTGAGACCCACACCCCACGTCAGAGGCCGAGATACATGACTGTTGGGTGGCGCTGATCAAATCAGTTACTCACAAATCGAGCTCGATTCGGATCTCTCGCCACGAAAAAGCAACTAGTGCACGACACATGGAGCGGTGGCGATCCTTGACGAAGATTCCCTGCCGGATGGCTGGATAAAATTGAAGAGGGTTTTAGTGAGTATACGGCCCAACACTCAGAACAATGGAGTAGGATGATACCGAGCAGCCAGAGTCTCACATGAAGGTTTGAAACCTGTGCATAACAGCATTTCTTCTTGGATCACTTCACGGCTATACCGGGATAGACCAAACCCGGCACTTACATACATTCGGACCCCCGGCACATTCAGCCTACAGGCGGCACATTCGGGGCTGCAGCCGGTACATTCCCCGAATGTGCCGCCTTAGAGCGGATGGCCGGCACATTGTATTTGCCGCCGCGTCTGTTTAACTTTGGCACATTCATGCCATCAATTGAGGATTGATCACCTCAGACAGGGGCCGCACTGCCACTTCTCATATCATTACGAGTCTTCAAGGTAGAAATGCGATCGATAGTCGTAAATAAACGCCTCAATTGATAGCTATTCAACATCTGCGGTACACAATAGAAAGCTCGACGCAGATAAATACTAGCTACGTAAATAAATAGCCCCAAAATCAAAGCTATCCGTGTACGGCTTTACGTGCATGGGCAGGTCATTATCACGGAGTAGGCAACAAATAGAAGCACCAGATTAGCCGCTGCAGTAGAAATAGAAGTGTTACCGTCATGGCTATAGCCAAGGCAGAAAGAAACATGACTGACAAAACGCGGTCGGAACGGATCGGCCGCATTGAGCAGTAATAAACATCTGGAATTGATACTCGCCACTACTGTTGAACTTGGAGTCAGTATCAGCGGTTTTTGTAATGATTCTGGCGTACATCCTTGACTTTCTTTGTTTGACGCTCCGCAATCGCCTCCTCCGCACTACATTTAAGGATCATTGGAGCTCTGGAACACACCGACGCTTCAGGGAGAGTGTTTTTTGCATCAACGTTAACTCGTGGTGCCCGAAACATCAACAATGTGGCCATGAGCTAGAGGACACAATATTGGAACATTTCGGACAGCAGAGAATATAATAGAGGCCTACGACAGAAATGTTCAACTCCCAGATTTGGGCGCACTGACTTAATGAAAGGTCGAGTGTCATTTTCTGAGTCGTCGGACAGCGTTTGGTGCGCAAGAGACTTTGCGAGCATCTCATCGACGTTCTCCGGAATTGTGTGGCCTCTATTGAAGCCTCGAGTAAAACCGCTACCGCAGATGAAATGCCGGTGACTACGCGATGAGCCCTGGTTTGTGTTCAGTACCAGAGCAACAAAAAAAAATACCTCTCGGCTGGGCTGCCAGCTGTACACATTGAGGCATTCATCACCAGCTGCGTATGTCCCCAGGATTTCCTTAAGCACGGGAATATCAATTTATTCGCGCTCGACGAAGGAAGGTGCGTACGAGATGACCTGGTGTATGCATCTATCCAGGAGTTGAGGTTGGAGGGAGGCGGGCCATGGTGCGACCGTCGACGTACATGGCGTGGAGCTCGATCAATGAACGTTACAATACCGAGACCCTGTCAAGGTCACTGGCGGTAAGCTTCGAGCTGGCGAGTGCCATCGGTGGGCTTTTGACACGCCTTTGACGTGTTGGCGGGTGTGTTGGGGCAAGGGGTGGTGGTGGGAGGAAGAGAGGAGGCGGGATGCGTTCGGGGCAGAAAAGACAGGTGTGCTTTCCCAGAATAGTCAGTGCCAAGCCCGGCACATTCCCGAAATGGAATGTGCCGCCCCTGCGCTCACGCGCGGCACATTCACTCAATGTGCCGGCTGTGCGCTGAATGTGCCGGGGGTTCGAATGTATGTACGTGCCGGCCTTCGTATATACCCCGGCTATACTGGAAACAGTTCTACCGGTGGATGCGCTTGGAATGCTTTGCAGTCTATAGTGTGGTTGGCAGAATCCTGCCATTCTGCCATTTGGCCTGGCAAAATGGCAGGCAGAATGGCTCAATTGAGGTTGCTCTGGCAGAATGTGGCAAAACTCGTGGGAACTATGGGAAAAATAGCATTTTTTCCAATTGTTTTGCAGCCGTTTTATGATTTTTGATTGTAATAGTGAGATTGGGAAGAAATATTGCTCAGATTCAAAGCCAGTTTCAACCTGCAGCCTGGAGAATAGTGGCTTTGTGGCACGTCAGAACAGAGACGTGTGATTTGGCAAGTTGAATCTTGGAAAGACTCGTCTGCAAGGGTGTCTGCAATGATTTACACAGCTGTTTAATGCTGTGGAATATTGATCTAATGCAATCCAAGGTTAGGAAGCACTGCGTTCCGGCCCCCACTGGACAGACCTCTGTCCCCCCTCGTCCAGCTGTGGCTATATCTGTCTACCCCCTGCCGAACTCTGTCTATGGGGGTAGACAGAGGGTTGTGGACGCATGTCTGTCCCCGCTCGTCCAGCTGTGGCTATATGTGTATATGTCACATGGACACAGTACAGCTACCAGAGTCTATGTCTATCTACGTGCGTCTACACGTTCACTCAACCGTTGTGACTTTTTGCTCAATGTAGGTCTACCTCTGGCTACATTGGTCTTTATGTTGGTCCACCCTCTGTCCATCTCGGTCGACTCACGTAGATAGATACAACGAACGTAGACATACCATGTCTACGTGGTGTAGCCATAGGTAGCCACATATAGCCAGACTGCCTTGTCTAGGGCTCTGTCTATGCATATAGCCAGACCCTCTGTCCATTGGGGGCTGGAACGCAGTGAAGCCTCAAAGAAGCCTCATAGATATGAATATGGTTCAAAATGCAAAAGATTGATGTGCCAATTCTGCTGGATTCTGCCGGCAATCTGCCCTGCCATTCTGTCATTATGCCTGGCTCAATTACAGCTATTTGCGGAACTTAGGGCGCGGATCATTTTTTTCTAAAGATTGATGTTTTCACTAATACCCCTCTACCGAGCTCAGTTTCTATCCAATTGCTTTGAAACCTTGACAAATCGATTTGGAATGTCATTTTACAATGCTTAGGACCCTTCAATGAAGGCGAATATTATTTGTCACTGTTTGGTCCAAAATCCTGGGCCTTTTTAATATGATCCCTGTATCATTGTAACAAGTAACCTTGGGGCTCCTGGGCTCAAGTTTTACCATCTTAAGCATAATATCCAATGCTTATGGTAGTTTAGATCATCATTGGAGGGTGGAAACTGGTGAAACAAGCTGAGAAATTATGGGTATCTTGTGATCTATATTTCACGGCCTCACTACTTATCATGAACATCATCTACTGCTTGACAAACTATCCCTAGCACTGTAAGATATCATAAAGATGCCTGTGCCTGAGCTCCAGCACCTTCAGAGGCCTCCTGAAATGCACAGAGGGTTCATATCAAAAAGTCCCAGGATTTTGGACCAAACAGTAACAAATAATATTCACCTTCATTGAAGGGTCCTAAGCACTGCAGAATGACATTCCGAATTGATTTGTCCATGTTTCAGGGCAATCGGATGAAAACTGAGCTCGGTAGAGGGGTATTAGTGAAAACATCAATTTTTAGAAAAAAAATGATCCGCGCCCTAAGTTCCGCAAATAGCTGTAACTGAAAATTATTCTGCCTACCACACTATTTGCAGACTGAGTAGCATTATTATAAACGCTCCAACAAAAAAAAAAAAAGATAAATTTTCAAAAATTGGAGACAAGAGAAAGTCCTCCATTATATTTTTCTTGTGTCACTCTGATTCACAATCACTCAGTGAGGATGGGTTCAAATTCGTTCACGATCGATCAGTGGCGGTGTTTCAAAGGCTTAGCCAACCTGGACCAAACAACCGCGCTTGCTTCACGCCAGCATGGTCGTCCTGATCTTGGACAACGGTGGTTTCACAATCAAAACCGGAATTGCTGAGTCTTCGTCTGACCATCCACGGTACCCTCAAACACTTCTGCGTGCGGACTTCAGGCGCTGAAAAAATGCATTTCAGAATCATCGCCAATGCCGTGTTGCGCTCGAAGGGCGACAAAGCAACATACATCGGCCATGAATTGGATAAATGCAAGGATTATTCTGCCCTGAGCTACCGACTTCCCCTCGAAAAGGCATGCCTGTGGAAAGTTTGCCGGCTTCATTGCTCCTCTCGTCCATTTCTAGAATAAATCGCATGGCCAATATCGCCGCCAATCTATCTCACCGTGCTATCGAACATCGAAAGCACGACATTTGAGTAACTCACGAGTCAACGAACGGAACTATGAAGTTTCGGGCTTGGATGCGTGCCTGCCATTCATGTGAGCCAAGAGGCCGATCGCAAACGCCGTGAGCACACACTGACGAAATCTGGGCAATAGCAATCGAGTCCCCAGCTAATAATGTAGAATTCCCACCTGGATAAACACGGCCTCCATTGTCATAATTCCGAAAATCAATCTACTCAGACGTTCGATCAACCAGAGTGAGAAGGACTTCAACTTTAACCTCTGCGATCCATCGGCTTCATCACATACACAGCATGATTTCAACCGGCCTCACCTTCAGTGATCAGGAATTCAACAGTTTCCGAGCGGAACCCGGGTACCCTACAAAAATTATATAGCAGTACGAGCGTCGCCACAGCATCGAATGCAGATTTCAGACACGGAACAAGGAGTACTGGGGTCACTATTACAATGAGGGGCGAACGACTTCGACGAGTTGAACCTGCCGATTCTGACGGAAAAAAAACAACAAATAGTTTAGTCATTCGTCTATGCTTTCACCTAGCTGTTGGGGCAGAACTCAAGAGTCGACACTGGGCAAAGGTTGACGGATTTGAAACAGCAACATTGATCACAGGGGATAGAAACCCTGGAACCGCAAGTGGAATTGCTACCGCCTACCGCCAAAATCCCTTCAGTCTCCACGAGATCACACCTAAAATTGGAAGCCGGTGAGCCCATTTACGGAAAGGGGTGGGATGACTTTACGAACAGACATAGGATATTTGGAACAGCGTGTCAAAAACCAGAGCTATTTTGTCCCATGTAGAGCATCTGCTGGATGATGATCTGTCTGTGATGACAAAAAATTGGCCGTGGAAGATGAATACCTCTGTGCGATAATAATGAGAACGCGTAATGTTCAGAATATTAGTGACCTACCGGCGTCCAGTCGTTATCGAAGACTGCAAGTACTATCCCTACCTGATAAAGCGCAGGGAGGTTCCGCAGAGCAAGGAACATCGCAAACTGCTCTTCTTGTGCCGGCTTTGATAAAGGTCCGCTTCACTTTGCAATGTCAACATGAAGTCATAGAAATACAGAGCTACTCAACGCGTCAGAATAATCAAGAGCGCATTAAGTCCCGTCACCTGCGGCCCAAACAGTTGGGCTCGCGCTATGGATGGTCAGATGAATACCAAGCACGGATCGGAAGGCAAATTTACTCGTCCGTACCGATACTCATGATCCCCAGGTTTCAAGAGCAGTGGGTGGACCTGCAGAAGGACGTCGACGATGGGCAAGGGTTATAGGTATCGCAAGCTGTCGAGGGCTGTGTGTGCGTGACAGAATGGTCGAACATCTGACATAGAAGACACGACGAGTTCACCGTTGGTCCGGCCGCATCCACCCGAATCCCAAATTTATACCCAGGCCATGCCCGATCAGGTACAATATTTGTACATCTCTCGATAATGCAAGTTAAAACGCGCGCGCTCCCAAACACAATCCGACGTGGTTCCATCCGATACTTCGTGTCTCAAATGTCTGTTTCAAAAGCGTTATTGAAAGAAATGTGAAACGGACAGTCCAAACCCACGTTGAGCGACGAGGCAGAATCATCACCTCGAAGCGCTGAGGTCGGCGCCTCGGATGCTACCAGCGTGGGGCCAGTGGATGGTAAATACCCGTCTGAGACCGGTCGACTCCTCTTGCGATCCCTGCCCTTTTCCTCCAACTCCAACATGAACCTAGTGGCCAAGAGGGCGGTGAGACTGTCACGAAGTTTCAGTGTTACTTGATTTTTGTCACACATGCCATGGACTTACGAATCAACAAACGGAACTATAAAATTGCGTGCATGGGCGCGAGCCTATTATCCGCTCCTCATGAGCGAAGCGCAAAGACTATGTTCGAAACTCACTGATGGAATCTGTCGTGATCGGCAATTGAGGGAAATTCGTCTACTCGGAACGTTATCGCACACCTGAAAAAACACGGCTTCCATCGTCATAATTGCGAATATCAATCTGCGCACTTGATGTTAAATGAACGAAAGGTCCGACCGCGGGATGTACTTGCATTATATCCTTGATTTCTGTAACAGATGGTAGTACATCGCATCACTCGCAAAAAAGAATCCCACCTTCTGTAAGGACGAAAGAAACTGTGTTTGAGGCCAGGGCGCCCATGGATTGGATATGTTGAAACAGCTTCACAAAAAGCGCAAGGGTTGTGGCTGCATCGAAGACGGCTCTGAGACACGGCAAGATGGTGACTGCACCAAACAACTAAGCTGTAGGACAGAAAAAAAGAAGATCGCGTACCAATCCTGCGAGTGGGTAAAAGCCATAAGTAAAAACGCGATCGGAAGATCGAGCAACTCACCGGGCAGGCGGAGTCATGTCGAGAAGACGGCATTGAGGAAAGACTGATGGATTTGATACGGCTATGTTGATAATGGGCGTTAACAGCCCTAGGATCGCCAGTGGGACGGCCACAAAGTTTCCACTGATCACCTTGACTCTCCAAGAAATTATGCCTAAACTTATTCTAAGATTCCCATTCCGGTAGTCCAAGAACAAACCAATGTAGGACAGTTGAAATGCGGTGTCGAGAGCCAAGGCGGCCCTATCCAATGCGGAGCAACTGAGAAGCTGCTTAATTGGGTGCAGCACTTTCGATTCATCAATTTCACCTCTTTATATGTATGGCCGTCAGTACACAGACATCGATGCACAGATATGCTTACCGAGATAGTTGGATTGTTGTAGATAATGGCGAACAGCATGAGGAACTGATAAAAAGCAGGAAAATATCGAAGAGCCAGGAAACTCCACAGCAGTTTTCGGTCCTGACCAGAATGTCGATACAAATCAATCTCGCTCGTAAATGTCAAAGCAAAGTCGAAAAGGAAAAGTCCTGAAGAGCATGCGTAAATATACTTGGGAAATGGAGGGATGTGTGGTCGCACCTGCGGCGGAAATGAGCGCCCGACTGGCCCAAATGGTAGCAGAATCCCTGCCAACGTTCAGAAATTTGAATTCCTAACCAGTTACACCAATGAAATAGCTGACTCTGTTGTGAGTTGTAGTGACATGAATGCTTGGAGGTCCAATAGGTGGACGGGCATGCATTTGGGATCTTACGTGCCCTTTATGAGCGCTGAGGCTGTGGCTGGCTGTCCACTAGCTTCTAAATGATGGCGATGAAGTGGATAGAATGCTGATTTTATAATTCTTTCTCAGCCTTTCACTGTTCCCACCATCATCATCAAAATTTTCAAAATCCCCCTAACGACGTGTAGCCTCTTCGTGGTCCGAGTAATGCTGAATTGCAGACTCTGACTGCCGCGGGAGTGCTTTGGATACTCGTTCATAGCTGCTGATTTTCCTAAAACTTGGAAATAGTTAACGCGAAAAAACTCGCTTTTTACCCATGGGTCTCCCATTCGATGTGCCCCCCTGAATGCCCCTCTTCGACCCTTCAACGAAGATGTCCTGCTCTGTCCTGCTCCCGCTCAGCTTCATTTGCGAGTCTGGCTTCGTCTGAAAAATCATCAAAGGCCGGGCTCATCGTCATCCATATTCAATTGACTGCATCCAGCTCAGTTTTTGCTGGATTGGTCCAGTTCCACTTCCTATGGAACAACAGGCTATACAAGCTTCTACCCCATCGAAAGTGTCGCGCCAGACCGACTCGTTGACCGACTGGGCTCGTCCTCGCTCTCTCCACCGTGTTTTCTCTTTTGGTGCTGAGTCAGCTGAAGCACTGCCACAATTTTCCGCCTTGTCTCGATTCCCAGTTGCTCCTCAACGCTGGCGGATATCATTGGCGGGGGTCTCGGTCTACTGCGCGAACTTGCACTATTCTACCATTCATTATTTTTCTTTCCTGACTTAGGCGAACCATAACACCTGTTTGATCGCTGTATCGGGCACCTTTTTTTTGGCGCGGAATTCTATGGAATCTGCTTCGTCCGCGATGTATATCAAAATGAGGTGATAAGTGCTGAGGACCACTGCACACCTCTTGATTTTCCCACTAGTGACGGCCAATCAATATGGTGCATCCACACAGACAATCATTCAGTGGTATGTTCAATTCGAGCCAAAGACACGCACATCTTTCCTGCATGCTGCTGCCATGCCCACCCACGCCATCTGATCTCACAAGTTATCCTCCCCACGACCCGTCCCAACACGGACGAACGGAAATGAAATGGAGTACACGGATACTGATGTGAACTAACAGGCAGATGTGCCATGATGAGGGCTTCAGTGGTCGCAACTCGCTGGTTGAAGGATATTGCGGGTTTCTGGGTCGGGTTTTGCTTCTGGGAGTTGAACGGGTTCTACAGCGTGACGGGGCACCGGGTGCGTGAGCTCGGCTCGAGAGATTTCTAGAAGTGAGGGATGAAGGTGGACACCATTAGCCTAGTACACCTGGATACTTCCTCAAACCGGCGTTCCTGAGTGGGACCGTGCCGTGTAATTCTACCTACCTACCTACCTACCGAGTCAATGCCTGTCAATGCCTTCAAGTTGACGGCGGCGGAGAGAGCCAACCCAAGGTTAAAAACGAAAACTCGCAAAACGCGTCGAATCTTGAGGCTCCTCAACAGCGATGAAGATTGGATGAAGATGAAAAGACCGTAATCGCGGCAGTGCTGCACTATTTGCATGTCTTTGAAAGGTGATCCGATGATCACGTGCGGCATTCAGGTTTCTTCCGACTTGCTTTTGACTTGCTTCAGACTGAGAGGCCTCAGAGGCCTCTCCAGTTGAGCGAGTCTAGCGGCGCTACCAATCCATGTTCAATGGTACAACCATCGTCGCTCTTGTCTCACCTTCTATTTCGGCTGGGGTGATCGTGGGCTGCCGCGGAAAACAGGCTGAAAGCTGTAGCCCGGGTAACAATCGCAATGAATCAGCCAAGAATCAGCGACAAGATTAAAGCCGTATTCTGTATTGATTTTCCTTGATCTACGGTCGCCTGTGGAGCTCTTAAATCTTTCGAATGCTTGCCCTTGTGCTTTTATCGCAACTGAATCGAAACTTTAATTCCCTCACCATATACCAATGTATGTGGCAATCATAGACTGCCCTATGCGGTGTTTTCGGCCTGAAACCTCAGTATCCCAGGGCATCGGCAGGACATTTGATCTATTTGCGGGTTGTCAGCAAACTCCAATCTTCTTGCACTCATATCAGGAACCGAAATTCGTGGGCTTCTTATATCCATAGAACTCCTTGCACAACCTCTGCCAACTTTGGATGTCGAAGAGAATCTCAATCTGATGGAAAGCGGAATCAATTAACCTTCTGGAGGTTCCCCTTGGTCGGCGGCATTATTGAGCCAACATCATTGGCCGCCGAGAAGTGAAGACGTCTGAATCTTAGAACTGGGGACTCTACATATCATCCCGGCCAGCGCATCAAGTCCCCGCGATCTTATATCTAATGTGCCGCCGGGCTCCCGCGGACAGATCCCATTAATGCTTCTCGTCAACCGCAAGAGCCCGCTGCTCAACTACTGACCCGGAAGCTTCGACGGAAGGAGTCATCGGATATCTTCCGTTCGAGACCGTGATAAATTGCTCTCCGCTCTGAGTCATTACACGAAAACTTATCGCAACAGTAATGGAGGACTAGCAGCTGAAACTGTACCTCTGCATATGCGGCTCGGGCAATTTCGGAACTGATTCTCGCACCTGTGTACATCGCATTGGGTGGCTAATGATCTCTATCGGATCTGCATGTGGCATGCTCACCTAGGCTTCACTTTTCTGCCCAGTGTTCTACCATTGCTGGATTATCCAAAATAAGGATTTATATTCTGTAATGGAAAAAGTGATCTGCAAAATTGCAACCGACGATGTCAACCGTGGCGTAGAAGCTCAAGGCCAAACGCAGAGCTTGTCATTTCAGCTGACTGGAACCATGAAATGAATCATCACTCTTTCCTCCCGAACACCCTCGTTCCCCTTGTCCCTCATCCATCGCCGAGACCCGGAAGGCAACTGCCGCATCTATCCTGGCGAAATTGCCGTAGTCTGGGTTCGTCGGGATATATTCTGGCCATACGGCATTAAGACCTCATCTGAGTACGACGTTGATTCGTGAACACTGTCTCAGATTCGGAGAATGAAGCAGAGAAAATAGGAATGACCCAAGTCTCTTGTAGAGCCGATGGATGAATATATTCCATCTTGCGACACGAAATTGCCGCTTTAAAATTGAGCTTGGTAGGCGGTCTAGATTTCATGGGCTCAGCAGATTTGGCTCTCGGTTTCATTGAATCCGCTCCGTCGTGAAACACGTACCGCCCTATCTCCAATTGAACTGCGGTCGCTGGCGGGACCGGGGTCGGTACAAGATCTCTACTCAAACACCGGTGGGGGCTCACTATAAAGCCCTGCGACAATGCCGCCATCCTTCATACTTTCTGCCTCCCGTTTAATCCTTTAACTTTATCTTCGCTCTTCTCCCTTTGTTCACTTCAGGGACACCATGATTCTGTCCGCTGCCATTTTTTTATTTTTTTCTATCCTTTCAGGAACGAACGCTGCAATTGTAAGTAAATCAAATCGCTCCCGCATTTTACGACTAAAATTATATTTAGGGTCCGTCTACCAATCTTGAGCTCGTCAACAAGCGCATCGCACCAGACGGGTATTCAAGAAGTGCTGTTCTCGCCGGTGGAACCTTTCCAGGGCCACTCATCAAAGGAAACAAGGTGCACACTCTCCAGACGCTGAAGCAATTCTGACGTTCACAGGGAGATCGTTTCTTGATCAATGTCGAGGACAAGTTGACAGATAATACCATGTTGACGGATACCAGCATCGTACGTGCCTTTCGCTCCCTGACAAACCTATCATACGAATAACCAATTTTCGTCCGCGATAGCATTGGCACGGACTTTTCCAGAAGGGCACCAATTGGGAGGACGGTCCTGCGTGGGTTACACGTCAGTCGCTCCAACGGGCGCCTGATTTTCAACATTGACACAACACAGAGTGCCCCATAACTCCTGGACATTTCTTTCCGTACAACTTCCACGTTCCGTAAGTCATTATCGATATCCACCACACATAACGCTCGTTTTTAAAATATATCTCAGGGACCAGGCAGGAACCTTCTGGTACCACAGTCACCTCTGTTTGTGTCCGGCCTATATTCAGGGTGTGCTATTTACTAAAATATGCACAGCAACTCAGTATTGCGACGGCCTTCGCGGACCTCTCGTTGGTAGGTAGACACCACGCACCCGTCTGCCAACCCATCTAACCTCATCACAGTCTATGATCCCAACGACCCGGCGAAGCATCTTTATGGTGCGTTGCCGAGATTCTTTACTGGGATTCTTCTTTGTCCGCATTCTGCCCCTGATGCCTTCCCCAATTTTCAGACGTTGATAATGGTGAATACCTGTTGGAATTCTACATCACATCCGACTAATAAGACAAAAGAGCAGACAATTTTGACGCTCGCTGATTGGTACCATTTCCCCGCACCACAGGTCTCCAAAACTGTCGCTGCGGTGCTCAATTCAACGCTCATAAACGGGTTGGGGCGCTATCAGTATGGACCACTTTCAGATCTTGCGGTCATCAATGTCTCCCATGGAAAGCGTTATCGGTACTAGAGCAGCCTCTCATTTTGCTTTGGACGCAGAAAGCTAACTTCATGGAAGGTTTCGGCTCGTCTCGATCTCTTGCGACCCCAATTTCATCTTCAGGTAGGGAAAATGGTGCGTCCTGCACCCATCCGAAGTAATAAATTCCCTTCAGCATCGACGGACACTCCATGACCATTATCGAAGTGGACGGAGTCAACCACCAGCCGCTCACCGTCGACTCGATCCAGATCTTCGGTAATTACCTCCTTTCTCCCGTGATCCATTCTCAAACTCACAGTATCAAAGCCGGCCAGCGCTACTCCTTCGTGCTGACCGCCAACAAGCCTGTCTCCAACTACTGGATCCGCGCGCAACCAACGCTCGCCAACTCTAACCAGGGCTTTATCAACGCGACCAACAGCGCGATCCTGCGTTACGCTGGGGCGCCGAAGCGGGATCCTACCACGAACTCCGCAATTAAGCAGCCGCTGGTGGAGACGGCGTTGCATCCGCTCGTGCCGTCTAAAGTGCCTGGCAAGCATTTCCCGGGTGGGGCGGATTATAATCTCCGGTTCGAAATCACTTTGAACCGGACGACGTTCAAGTGGCAACTTAATGGCACCGTATGTAATCATCGTTGGTCCAGGGACAGAAAGTTGCTGAGCGACCATTTGCACAGACGTTCGAGCCTCCGACTACACCAGTCCTGCTGCAGATCCTCTCTGGGAAGCACAAGGCACAGGAGCTTCTACCAACGAACAACCTTTACGAGCTCGCGCCGAACAAGGTCGTGGAAATCAGCATACCGGGTGGATCTCCCGGCTCACCCGTGAGTCGAGTGATTCTATTTCAGCGGAATCTAACCCGCCGTATAGCATCCATTCCACCTCCACGGTGTATGCAATTTTTGGAGTAAACGTCAGACCAGTATTCTGATCCGAAATGTTACAGCACAACTTCTATGTGGTCCGCAGCGCTGGAAACGACACATACAACTGGGAGAACCCCGTCCGTGACCATTCTGCTCTTGCTATCCTTCGTCGCACTGAATTTTTACGCCCACACGCAGGTGATCCGCGATGTCGTGTCCACGGGAGCCAATTCCAGTGATCTTACGACTTTCCGGTACACCATCTTTTTCACCGTTCTGCACAGGAGTTGATCATGTATTCGCGATAGGTTCGTGACCGATAACGCCGGACCTTGTGAGAACACTTGAATGTTGAAGTTAGGCAACCAATAATAGTATCCGCAGGGTTCCTCCACTGCCACATCGATTGGCATCTCGACGCGTGCGTGCCCCCATATCCATTCTTCAGCATCAATGGTCTTAAATTGAATGCGTGCAGCGGCCTCGCTCTCGTGTTCGCAGAGAACATCCCCACTATCGCGCAAGAGAACCCACCTCGTCAGTATCAGACCCTTTATATATAAAAATATTCCTGATTAACCTGCATTTCCAGTCGCCTGGGATCAACTTTGCCCGACCTACAACTACGCTCACACGTCGCATCATTATTGAACTGTGGGCTGAGCGTGACACCAACTGCGCCGTTCACCGTTCCTTTCTCCTCAATCTACAAGGTATTTTCCTAATAATACACCCTCCTTCTCCTTGCGTCTATTCGTACTGTACTTAGTATCGATGTCCTAATGGTAATTGTGCTGAATTTATAACTGGGACTGGCTCTGTCACAGCTGGACTGGAAGCAATAAAATAAAAGTAGTTCTGCGGATTTCTATATGAAACAAACCTATAGATGAATTCTGATACTTTGAGCGAAGGCAACTTGAAGTTCAAGCTGGACGCTTACTGTGAAGTTAAGCGCCAGCGTTTGATTGCATCCGATTGTCGGAGATAGCCGCGCCACTTCTCGTTGCGCACAACCTTTGCGCCACACTGCAACTTTGTACCTGAGGAGTCTGGCCATGTCCCCGTAACGAAGCCTGGGTACTCTTCCCCCGTTGAATCCTCTTCCTTCCCACTGGTGCCACGTTTCCGCCGAGCTGTTCGGCGCTTATTTGCCTCGTGGCGCCTCCGGACTTGATCATGATATCGCCCCCACAAACGGGTCGGCGCCCAATGGACCTGCTCAGGGATACCTGGCCACCGTATGCGCAATCAAGGAATATCGATAATTTCAACTCGCCCTGGCTTCCGTCTCCCGACTCGTTTATTGGGCATAATGCCGCGTTACCAAGATCCAAAACTGTACGCAACGCGGTCGAGATGTACGCAGCCACTCGACAGACCACCCCCGGCAGGAATATTGGCCGTCTATTTCGGAGTTTATGTGGGTTCAAGTGTAAATAATTCTCTTCCGCTGTGCATTGCGCCGACTGATCAATTCCATTTCTGACTGCATAGCACGACCTGTGGGACGAGAGTACATGCGCTAACCAGTACAATGACGACCAGAAGTTTAAACAAATTGCGCACGTCCCATTGTCCCAATGGCGGGCATTTGCTGCATACTCGCGACCGACTGTTAACGGCGTGGATGTCCATAATACCTTCAGTGAGTGCAGTGCGTCGGATTTGTGGCATTGATGACGATGATACACTTCGGTTTCCTTGAAACCCTTCAGCGCCGAGTCCCACGCCGTATCGTACAATCGATCTGGATGAAATTGATCCCGAAGAGGTGTTTGCAAGTCTACGCAGCCCCAGCGGCAATATCCACCCCGAGCGCTGGATACGTGGGCTCCAGCACCCGTCTCTCCCTCCCCCACCCACGGACTGGCCACTCACCAGCCCGAGCGAACCACTCCCCTTTCCGTGGGAATGCGAGCTCAACCCTTTTCTCAAACCGGCCGTCTGCGGCCCCGCGCCAGTGTACTGGAACATCCGTTCGGGGAAACTCGCAATTCTCTATGGCGGACCTAACGACGTATCAATCCCGCTCTCCCAGCCTGACCTCGCGCAGCCCGCGACGCGCCCCCTCGTCACTCACATGTATATCAATGGGGTCGCATGCACGGACGCGGGCTTCCCGTGGAAGTCCATGGTTGTAAACTCCGCCGGCATCTGCGTGCGCGACGTGTTCAACGCGATCATGGATAATTTCCAGCACTATGTCTTCCGCTCCGAGTACCAGAAGTGGTCACAGGCGCGCCAGAAGCGCGCGGAGCTCGAGTGGGCCCTTCGTGGGGGTCCGGAAACGCAGGATGGCCTGCGCAGGCTCGACTACCTATGCGGACAGCTGTGTTTCCGAGGACTAGAGCCAAGTCGTGATAGGACCGGCTGGGTATTGTACGTTGGTTCCGAGTGGTAGCTCTTATCGACTACAGATGAGAGTTTGAGGAACTTTCTATCCTCGATCGCTCTCTCTTTCCTTGGCGCGCACAACCTTCTGCACTTATATTCCTCATGATGATTTTATGAACTAACGCATTCTATCAACGTTCTATGCCAAGTAGTATTTCCTCATCGCACACCGTATTCAATAACATACTTACGTTCCTCATCTCTTCCAATGAAGGTAATGAATTGACGGGAATACACTCAATGCAGTTGCCCCCAATTTGCGAGCGAAGTCGTCCATAGAAAGCTGGAGTCCATGCCAGTAACATGTTATTTTTGAATTGTGTTCAAAATTGATTGGCCCAAGTTGAACTGGGTGCTTGTCCTGGGTTGCGGCGTCGCCAGATTTACTTCTCCTAACGGCAAGAGAGTGCCATCCCAAAATCGCTTTTTCACAATTATCGTCTCAACACCAATGTATTTGATATGGAATTTAAGAAATAAGAGAGTGTTTGAGACCCACACCCCCACGTCAGAGGCCGAGATACATGACTGTTGGGTGGCGCTGATCAAATCAGTTACTCACAAATCGAGCTCGATTCGGATCTCTCGCCACGAAAAAGCAACTAGTGCACGACACATGGAGCGGTGGCGATCCTTGACGAAGATTCCCTGCCGGATGGCTGGATAAAATTGAAGAGGGGTTTTAGTATCCGGCCCAACACTCGGAACGATGGAGTAGGACAATAATGAGCAGCCAGAGTCCCACATGAAGGTTTGAAACCTGTGCGTAACGGAGTTTCCTCTTGGATCACTTCACGGCTATACTGGAAACAGTTCTACCAGCGGATGCGCTTGGAAATTGGAATGCTGCAGACTGAGTAGCATTATTAGACAGGTTGCGCAGGAGCCACGGAGCCACGGGGTGGCTCTCGGACCGTGCGCAAACCCGTGGCTCCACCGCCAAATTATGACGTCGATGACTCGTTGGTGGCTTTTTTGAGCCACTCGCCTGCTATTTTTGCGCACGGTCCGAGAACCACCCCGTGGCTCCGTGGCTCCTGCGCAACCCCTCTATTATAAACACTCCAACAAAAAAAAAAAAAGGTAAATTTTCGAAAATTGGAGACAAGAGAAAGACCTCCATTATATTTTTCTTGTGTCACTCTGATTCACAATCACTCAATGAGGATATGTTCAAATTCGTTGACGATCGATCAGTGGCGGTGTTTCAAAGGCTTAGCCAACCTGGACCAAACAACCGCGCTTGCTTCACGCCAGCATGGTCGTCCTGATCTTGGACAACGGTGGTTTCACAATCAAAACCGGAATTGCTGAGTCTTCGTCTGACCATCCACGGTATCCTCAAACACTTCTGCGTGCGGACTTCAGACGCTGAAAAAATGCATTTCAGAATCATTGCCAATGCCGTGGTGCGCTCGAAGGGCGACAAAGCAACGTACATCGGCCATGAATTGGATAAATGCAAGGACTATTCTGCCCTGAGCTACCGCCTTCCACTCGAAAAGGCATGCCTGTGGAAACAGTGCGCGGCTACGAAAGCTTACAAAATACATCCAGGGATATATTGTGGACTGGGATGCGCAAAAGGCCATATGGGATGGCGTCCTTTCAGACGAAGTTCTAAATGTAACTTGCATCCCGTCATACAGCGCCCTTTGATCCAAATTTATTTCCAGGTCAACCCGACAGAGTCGACTGTCTTAATGACGGAGCCATACTTCAATCTCCCTAAAATCCAAGAAGTATATGATCAGTTCATTTTCGAGGAGTACGAATTTCAGGCCTACTTTCGCGCTACTCGTCAGCAAATTTTGCATGTCAGACACTATCTCTCGCTCACTTGGCCCGGCCAGCCGCGTCGCTAATCCCGCACGGGACCCTGTTTGTCCAGCCTGGTCTTCCATTGGCCGAGTGCATGCTTATAGTCGATTCCGGTTTCAGCTTCACCCATGTCGTCCCTCTGATGGAGGGCAAAATCGTCTGGAACGCTGTGAAACGGTTGGTCGCGTTGATTCCAATTGATCAGATTATCTTATGCACTTCTCAGGCTGGACGTCGGCGGCAAGCTCTTGACTAACCAGCTCAAGGAGCTTGTGTCCTTCCGGCAGTGGAACATGATGGACGAGACGTACATCATGAACCACGTCAAGGAGACCTGTTGCTTCGTCACACAGGACTTTAAGAAAGACCTCGAGACCTGCCGGTAAAAATCAATTTACTCAGACTGCTCGTGCTTTTGGATTGAAATCTATTTCCAGCAGTGACCCGAAGAACAACTCCATCGTCCAGGAGTACGTTCTGCCTGATCTGACCAAAAATAAAGCGGGGAAGATCCGACAGCCCGACGATATCCCGCTCGACATAGACCAGGTGCTGACTATGGGTAATGAGCGTTTTTGCGTACCGGAAATTATCTTTCGCCCGGACGACATCGGTGCGCTCATCAGTGACTCTAACGCTTGATCCTACTGAACCTCACAGGTCTCGAGCAATCTGGGCTCCCCGAAACCATTGCAGCGGCCATCTCCCTCCTGCCGGACGATATACAAGGGATGTTCTGGGCTAACATTGGCCTCATCGGCGGCAACACGAAATTACCTGGGTTTCGACGGCGGCTGTGAGATGGTTTTCTGCGCTTAACTGAAAACTATTCTCAACACTCGCCCAGATTGTTTGAGCTACAGTCGCTTGCGCCCGTCGGCTGCGACGTCGTCCTCCATCAGTCGACTGAGTGAGTAACTTCACACGGTCCCTCCCTCATTACCATGCTCGATATTCGTTGATATATCCGCTCAGCCCAGTTCTCGACGCCTACCACTCCGCCATGGCGTGTGCCTCAGATCCTACCTTCCCAGAACGTGTCGTGACGCGCGCAGAATACCTCGAAAACGGCAGCATTGCCGTGCGTCGCAAATTTCCTGACTGGCAGCCCCCTCCACCGCCGCTGCGCGAGCCCGCCAAAGAAAAGCCCCGCGAGACAGGGAGGGAGCGGCCCTCCGCGAAAGAAAAGCCGCGAGAAACGGCGAAGGGGAAAGGAAAGCAGCGCGAAGAGCCCGCCGCCGTTGCTAAAGTCCCGAAAACGAGGGTCCGTGTGTTAAATCCTGTTGTACCGCCACGCAAACGGTGATCGAGTTCTATTGCGTTGTATGGGCCACATATCGTTGTCTTGTTTTTATCTTTGATCTCTCCAAGGTCAGTCATAAGAGACAGACATTTGTTTAGAAGCTTGACTTGGTAATGACACGGGTTTAAGTCGATTTCTGTGTGAAAGTTGAGTGACATCGTTTATTTATCTTTTTTCTTCAGCTTTCTTGATCATTGGCGTCTCTTTATCTGGCCGGGTTCCTGGAATTACATGGCTCAAAAAATTTCGAGCACTGCTCCAAAGCGCATTTATCCATCGAGCCTGAGGTTTCGTTTCGTCCGCTGGTCTCTCTTCGCAGACGAACGCCACCTCATGTACACAATACTACTCTATGCCCGGTGGGTGAAGCATATAAGCGAGAGCCTGCCATCAAGTAGCTACATACTTCAGCCAAATCGCCCGCGGACTTCGCTGGCGCTCAGCCATTTCCGCCTTCGGAGTGCCGAAGTCGAGGCCACGAATCAGGAGGCAGTGGGTGATCGAGAGCGCGGTGTGGGGATCACGGAAGGTGGTGGAGATGTAGAGAGCGAGCACGAGCGCGAATACAGAACAGCGCCAACTCCTCGACACCCCTTTCTCCCGTAAAGTATTTATTTGGTCGTCGATGTTTAGCTGAGGATGTCTACTGCGTGCGATTCGCGGCTAAGCCTGAGTGAACTTTCTCCAAGGTTTTCTTTCGAGGCTCTTCGTTCACGCACATCGCCTCGGACCATTTCCCAATATACAGTATAATTCGGACGACATACCCCGTGAAATGCAACCCTGGCCATTTATTGCGACACACAAGGCTGAACATATGTTTTATCCCGTGTAGCTAGGCGGCGCGCTATGAGGCAACCCCACGTTCAACAAAGCCGCCAATTGTGCTTCAACCCGGCGCATCCGCACAGGCAATGTCTCCTCATCTGGAGTGCCATTTCCCATCTCAACTTCGTCGTTCTCCGGCTGGAGGCGAACGGGATGTAGCGGGGAGGGGAACTCGTCAGCTGATTCCATCTGGCCCGTGTAACGCGCCAGTCGCCCATTTTTATCCCGCCCTACGGGGACTTCATGGTCAATGTACTGGCGCGGGAGCACACGTTCATCGATCCTTCGTCGACGTCTTCTGAGCCACAATAAAAGGAGCAGGAGGCCTATCATGCCGCCGACGGAGACAACTGTTGCTACAATTGCTGTAGTCCGCGCTCGACCGCTGGAAGGAAGGTGTGTGAGATGTACGGGAACGATTCATGACAGAATGAATGAGTACCGATTTGTTTGGAGAAGTTCGGCTGGCTTCGAGGTTCCGCCTGCTGGAGGCAACTGACTTGACGTGCCAACGATATTCGTTGGCCCGATGCCGCTGGAGGGGGATTGGATGTGGAGGTCGGACTGAGCGATAAAGAATTGCCACTACTAATAGGCGACACAGTTGCTGCCGGCGCGGAACTTGCTTTATGTGTGCCGCTGCCTCCGTTATGAGTTGTTGGCGGCCTGGGAGAGTCGCTAGTAGCCGTGGTAGATTTGGATGATGGCGTATTGGTGGTTTGTGACGAAGATAGACTGGGTGACTCTGAACTTGAACTAGGACCACCGCTGAAAAAATCAGTACAGTACGTTATGTTGGCACAAGAGGGACTCACGGCGGCCCGACCTGGTTGAGATTATCCGGACAAGCAATCGAGGTAGAAGCAGTCGAGTCGAGGGGCCCCTGGCCACATCCGTTGCATTATCGATATAGTGGATATAAGGGTCATAATTCATAAACGCGACGCACATTTGCAAAGTAGGAGCAGATCCCAGCACTACCGAACTCGCAAACGAAGGGCGGTCCCTCGGCAGATCTTCCATCCTGGGTGAGCGCGTTTCCTTCCGTGTCTTTAGCCGGACAGTCCAATGCATTTGCCAAAGTGCCTAAGAAAATCAAGGACAGGCTTGCGGTCCTCAGAATGCACATTGGGACAGTTCGATGAATTGCAAAGCTGGCGTGGGGTTGGCAGCTGAATCGAGGCCAGTCGACAGCAGGCCACCGGCGCTGGCGGTAAAGAGAGAGGAAAATCCAACGAGTCAGATCCCGGGGCAGACACAAGGTGGGGCGGCAGTTTATCGCACAACGTGCAGGGCTTCGGCCTCTTTCGAGGTTGACAGATGGTTGATGCATTCCCATAACGAACGCATCCACCAGAGAGATCCTGTGTAAAAACGGCCACGCACTAACGTTATAACTTCGACGCATTCAGTCTGAATGCGAGCAACGCCCCAAAATGGGTGCAGATGAATCAGAACATATCGGAGCCCAGAAGTCCTCCACGCATGATACTGCAAAGTGCAAAGCAAAACCTTGATCGTCGCAAGACTACCATGCCAGTGAAATGATCGAATAGTGAATCTAGAGAGAAGAGAGCGGCGACGTTGCGACAATCAGGAACATCGTGATGCTGGGTGGTAGGCCGTGCGAGACCCGTGAAGCTCCTGCCAAGGTTGTCCCCAAAATCCCCCAGATTTGGCCCAAAAAAGCTTACACCAGAGTGGATTCGAGCACTCATAATTTCAAGTCATAAAGCGCGAATCGGATAGGGGTCGTCACGTGCGCCCAAAATTAGCAGAAAACCAACAAAAAAAGCCGAAAAATTTCTCTCTTGCCAAAGCCGCTGCTTCAATACACGTCCGTAGGTCCTAGCCTTGTTGGACCGTTCTTCCACCCAATCGACACCGACATGACGTACTGCGGCGGCGGCGCTCGTCTATACCAGCAATTCCTTAATGAGCGCTTTCCCTTGCCCTCGAGCTTCTACGACGACAAAGGTGAGCCTGAGGTGTCATATAGGTAATACGTATCCTATCGAGCTCGTACAGGATCCCTATTATTCCGTCTAGAGAGTCGCAAGTGCCAAGAATACATAGATACGCGGATCGCGTCTATCCCAGGGTACACAAGAGTAAGTATCGTAGTACGGAGGGATGAAGCATGCAAGCTAGAGAGTCTGTCATCAAGTAGCTCCTTCACCCAAATCGGCCACGGACTTGGCCGGCGCTCAGCCATTTTCGTTCTTCAGAACGACAAAATCAAGACCAAGAATGAGGCAGTGCGATCGATCGAGAGCGCAGTGTGGCGACCGAGAGAGGGAGCACCCGCGCGAATGCAGAAGAGCTCCTGTTCCCCGTGGTCCATGCCCGCACAGTCGGATTCCTCTCAATCGTAAAACCGCAGGCCCGACGTCCAGGAGAGCCACCGGGACAGGACAAGCAGCGGGTGCACGAATGGGTACAGAGGACGAAGAAGGATACGGTCGACGCGACGGAAAGTGGTGAGGACGTAGACGAGGAGCAGCGAGAATGATCAGCATAGTGGAACTGAAGCGGGCTGGGGACAATGAAGGGAGGGAGGGGGAAGGAGGGTGCGAATAGCGAAGCCAGTGGAAAGGAGGAGCGGGCGTCTGGGGACAATGAAGGGAGGGGGGAGGGAGGGAGGATCCGAATAGCGAAGCCAGCGGAAAGGAGGAGCGGGCGTCGACGGAAGATGTACGCAGCAGAAATCCCTCCGTCATAGGGTAGTCCCGCCACCCAAAGTCGGTCATGGCCCATGACTACGCAGCGTACGCGCCCGAACCCGATTTGACCACTCCCTCATCTCGACCATCCTCGGGAGGGAGGGTATCCGTAACGATGAAGGAGGCAGAGACGGCGGAAAGCGGGAGGCGGGGATTGGGCAGCGAGGCGAAGCATCATGAGGGGGAGGAGGGCGGGTGGATATGAATGGCGAAACGACTGAAAGTCGTCCGTGGATGTCCAGCCGCGCGCGCCCTGTCCCATTTTGGCCATAATCCAGAATGCCGCTATGAGCAGCCGAAGAAGTATAGGCCGACGACGCCTGTTCTCCCCTCTCCCCAGACTTGTACACCCCACCCACCCGATCCACCATCGTACCACCGCCTCCAAGTAGACGGAAGCAAGGAAGGAGAGGCAAGGAGGGTGTCAAGCGCAAGGGATTGCGCGGAGTGCGGGTCTTTGGTCTTTGGGGCGGGCGTGAAGACGGGCGGCGATTCAGCGGTGTGCGCATGGGGTGCTCGCCATAGGCGTCGTCGGGGCAGGGACGAGTGGATTCCCTCTCGCTCGCTCGTCGCGTGGTCCGCGCCTCGTCGCCCTCGGCGTCATTGACTCATTAGCCGCTGCGATGGAGCTTCACCCAGGCCTCGAATCGAAATCGCCCAGCCACGACGAGTGCATCGACCAGGAGCGGGCGCGTTACGCGTAGAGTCTGGGGTGAGGGATCGTTAGGAAGTGGAGGTGGAGGGAAAGGGAGGGGGAGGAAAAGAGGACATACCGTACACACTAGGGTCCTGCCTGGCTCCTCGCCAGTCCTTGTCCGCGGCTTGTCTTGACGGTCTCGTCCTAGCCCCTCGTGGGCGCGGCCCCTTTTCTTCCTTTCTCCTTCCCTTCGTGGTGCTCGTCCTCGTCGTCCTTTCCTCCTCCACGACCCGCGGGAACGTGTCTCTCAGCGTCCGCGCCAGACATTCCCTCGCTTCTCAAGGCCGCGCCACCTGCTGTGAAGAGCCTCCGTGCGTATGGTGCGTCAAAGAGTCGATGCCACGGAGCCCCACCCCACTCTCCGCCGCGCACGGTATCTTGTCACGCGGTGGAGGTGGATATACAAGAAGGACGTGGGATGCCTATTCTCGCTTCCGCACTTCCTAGCGGGCGGCGTGCGCGAGGGTGGACGGCTCCGCTTCCAGCCTCAGTCTGCCATCGTGGGCGGTACGTGGACACCGATCCTTTTGGAGCGAGCGGGAAGTACACGCATCTCTGTTCCAGTCCAACATCGAGGGTGCGAGATGTGACAGATCCACACACACAGGGATGGCGTCCTCTCTCCGCGATGCGCGCGCGAGTCGGGGGAAGGTGGAAATGGATGTATAGGCGCGGCTCCCGACCAGGCGAGCGCAAGGGAGGCGGGCGGAGGGGTTGACTGCACCGATGAAGATCGCAGAGCAAGCGGGGAGCGTGAGTTCCAAATGAGCCTTGTGCAAGTTGTGCACCCCTTGTCAGCGGTGATTTAGGCTTGAGCGCGTTCCAAGGGCCCATTCAAGGGTATTCCGTCCGCTTTTGGGGATGTTGGTGCGCTGGCAGGAAATTCGTGTTTCCACTGGTGCGGGTCCCATTGTCAATTGCGACGGTGAGCCTTGAGCGGCAGAGCCGCGGGCACCAAAAAGGCGGGGGCACCGCCACCCAACGGCCCGGCGGGGCAATGCCGCATGCGCCCACATGACGCGCTCAACCGAAAAAGGAAAGCATCTAGCTGATGTATTTTGGACTTCAAAAATATCGGACAAGGGTGGTCACGTACTCCGCCCTCAAAAAGCGCATTTTCGGACCTTTTTTCGCAGAATTTTGCTCTCCACCGCCGTTTGTTGGCTGTGGGCGTGTCAGAGCTAGTTCCTACACCAGAATTAGTCAGATCAGGGTTGGTCGCCGTGAGCGGGGCAAATCGGACTCAAGTACCCCATCCATTTGGGGCCTGAAAAATCCTATCTGCGGACAAGGCTTCGCAATTTTTGGCCCCAAAAATCCTATTCTCGGACAAGGAAATCCGAAATTTTCGCCCCAAAAAATCCTATTTTCCGGACAATCCTTGGCTGGAGCTTCACGGGGCCTATCGCAAATGCCTCTGATTAGAGCTCCCACCTTTCTTCTCTGCTCAGAACCTTGCAATGGATCGTTGCCCCAGATAGCCATGGGGTGGCTTCCCCGTATCCAGACCCCTGCGACGTCTGCAGCCTGAGGATGCAACTCAGTGGCAATCATCTGCTGCACTGCATATCCTTGCCAATTAGTCCCGAGGAAGGCTATTCCGCGCTTGCTTAGCTCATTTTCATTAGTCTATACTATAGCGGAGACTGAGAATCGCCTGCGTGTGACTCCTGCCAGACGCCTCTTCAATCTGTCAAAAACTAAAAGTGATTTTGGTTGAAGTCAAAATGGCCGTCCGAGCCGCCTGGCTTTTTTTTTTTTTTTTGGAGCATTTGCAGTAACAAAGTCAAAGTCTGCAGAAGCATTTTAAGTTTGTCTACTTGTGTTGCTGGTTCTGGGCCAGTCATGCCGGTGAGTTTTGTCCGGGAGGAAATGCCGTTACACGCAATATTTTAACCAGTGTGGGACTCTGGCCTGCGTGAGTTATCCTATACCATTCATTGGCCATATACCCAATAAAACCCCCTCTGGGAGTGTCCAATCATCCGGCAATGAGTCCTCATCCATTATCCATAAGCAGCCCACTCCAAGTGTTTGGTACAATCTGCTTTCTCAACGCAAGCGGGCCAAATTTAGCTTTGTCCGTTAGAATATGGTCGCGTCGCAAGGCTGAATTCACCGATCTCAACCAGTGGTTGTGGATGTTAGCCACGGTAAGTTCCAGATACTACAGTGCCATCCGACTGCGATCAATATTGCAAACAGTCTCCCTTTCCTAATCTTGCCGTACAAGTTCATATTGCAGCGATAATAGCCAGTGTCGGATGACCTCGTAGCATAAAGTGGGCGCCTTCTGGATTCATTTTGTACGGAATGCCTGACCAACGGCCACCAACGGGAGTTATAGTTCCTTGATTGATTCCCATGGTCGCCAAACCGCTCTCTGTGGATCCTCTGTGTTAGGGGTCGAAAAGCTTGGGCTGGATTTGAGCTGGTTTACTTGCTGCTTGCTCTTAAGTCCTTGCGGGTTTGGAAACCTATAAAGTGAAAGCAATAACTTGGCACCTCCGAATTGCAAGGAGGCTGACGGAAAAACGGGAGCTGATGGAACCTGCTTCTTTCAATTAATAGAACTATTTAATGCCCATGCCGCCGCGAGCGGTTATCCGGTCCACTTTCAAGAGATGACCCCCCAACCCAGCGTCACCGAAATCCGCCTCAATAATGGGGTGAACTATTTAACTCTGGCCGCATCAACCCTTAAGGACTTTTCCGACCTCTTTTCAACGCCGTTCTTGAAGACAATCTCAAACACCATCGTCTCTTTGTTACAATCAGTCCAGGTACGCCTGCATTCAATATCTTTCCTCTTCTCCTGTGGCTCCATCTCCATCTCCACAGAATATCAAAAGAAATCAGGACCAATGTGCCACATTGCTTGAAGAAATCCACGCCGTCATGTATGGTATCATTGGGCTTTATGTGAAGTTACAGGGAGCCGTGCTGCCACCGACAACAGTAGAGCATCTCGGAAAATTCATGCAGTAATTCACATGTTTGAGTATTTGAACATCGTTGACGCTGTAAATGTAGGACACTTCAGAAAATCCATGTCTATCTCGAGGCTTTGCAAGCCGGCAGCACTCTTAAACGTTTCTTTCGCCAGAGTGAAACCAGTACTCTGTTCAAGGAGTGCCAAGAAGGATTGCAGCAGGCGCTTGGAATATTTAAGGTATAATTGTCTGTGCCCGGAAAAGCATGTTTGATTGACATTTTTGGAGGTTCAAACCGGTGCTGGGGTTCTTAGTGATGTTACAACTGCAGAGGAGAATGCACAGAGAATACACCGAGAACTTCTTCAGCTCATTGAAACATATTCAGACGAGGCAGCATCCGACCAGACCTCTTCTGTAAGTAAACTTCCACCTTTGATTGCGTTTTCGCTCTATAACTGCCCGCAGATATATGGTGGATTCTCAAGTGTGGGGAATAGGTACACACACACCGACTGTCGAATTCTTGAATCCCGCTCACAATTACACCTTTTAAAGTTCCACCTCATTTTCAATGCTGCCCTCTGAACCCAAGATATTCAATGGCCGCGATTCCGAGCTCGAAGAAATAGTGGAGTCCCTCAACCAGGAATTTGGCAGGATAGCAATTCTTGGGACTGGGGGAATCGGGAAAACAAGCCTGGCCAGAGCTGTGCTCCACGATCCACATGTAACGGCCAAATACAATCACCGCTTTTTTGTTCCATGTGATTCCGCCGCATCCGGCAATGATCTCGCAGCCCTAGTGGCGTTACATCTCGCACTGAAAGCGGAAAAGAATCCCACAAAATCTATCATCCGTTTTCTTTCAGGCACTGCACCTTCTCTCATGATCCTGGATAATTTGGAGACTGTTTGGGAACCCTTGGAATCTCGCGGTGCGGTGGAAGAATTTTTGTCCCTTCTCACTGACATTCCTCACCTTGCATTGATTGTGAGTAATTACCTGCCCGGATCGTAGTAAATATCATCGCTGATGTAATGACTAGGTGACCCTCCGAGGAGCAGAAAGACCAGCAAAAGTGCAATGGAGTAGGCCATTTTTGGCACCGTTGAAGACGCTGACAGATGATGCCGCTTGGCAAACTTTCGTCGACATTGCAGATGACGTCCACGAGAAGAAGGACATTCTGAAACTCCTTGCGTTTACTGGGAATCTACCACTTGCAGTTCAGATTATCGCCCACTTGGTCGACTATGAGGGATGTCCCCGGGTTTTGGAACGGTGGGATGCCGAGAAAATTTCAATGTTCTCTAGTGGCCATGACAAGAGGTCAAACTTGGAGATGTCGATCGAATTCTCTCTTTCAAGCCCTCGAATAGCATTATATCCAGATGCTCACAATCTTTTGTCGCTTTTGTCGCTGCTGCCTGACGGTCTCTCGGATACAGAGCTCTCTCAGAGTAGCCTTCCACTACAAGATCTCCCGCGCTGCAGGGCTGCATTGCTTCGCACCTCCTTGGCCTATATTGAGCATGGTCGTCTCAAGTCACTGGTCCCTATACGTGAATACATGGGAATGATCCATCCACCGGTCTCCGCAGTAGTTCACCCACTCAGCCAATACTTCAACAGTCTGCTGCAACTTTACAGGAGATACAATGGACATCAATTGGCCCAAGTTGTTGACCAGATCACCCCCAATCTCGGCAACGTCCATAGCATTATTCTGTGGGGCTTGAACCTTGAGAACCCCAATATCAGGGACACCTTACACTGTGCTATGGCCCTAGTTGGCTTCCAAAGAGCAGCCAACCGCGTGAGGTCCATCTCAATCTCACAACTCGCTCCAGTTGTAAACCAACTTGAAGATAGTCACATGAAGGCACTCTTCATAACAGAATTGTTTGCGTCATTGAACACAGATCCTATCTCCAACCCCCAAGAGCTTATCCGCGAAGCACAGGATCACTTTGCCAACATCAATGATGTCTCAGCTGAATGTGAGTCTATGGTTCATCCACAAGTCATGGCCTATGCTAAATCTGTTGCCTTCGTAGGTAAATTCTACTACGCTGTTGGGCCATATTTTTCGGACCACGACCAGAATGTCCCCAAGGCTATGGAAATTTTCCAGAAAGCTTTAGCACTGTCGCAGTTGAGTGGAGATTCCAATCAGCAATGCATTGTGTTGAACCGACTCGCGAGGGTCAACAATATGGTTGGAGACTATGTCAAAGCACAAGATTATTCAGAACAGGCACAAACACTGGCAAGACAATCAGGAAATTTATGGCAGGAATCCATAGCAACAGCGATCAATGCCATGGCCAGTGCAGCACTTGGGCACTTGAAAAGAAGTGTGAACCTGTGCCACAGAGCAAGGGAATGTATGAGTCTCTGTGGTTTAACAGGTGGCGACACAGACTTTAGGATTTTGCGCACTGAGGCAGAAGTCTACGTATTGAAATCCGAGTACCAGGAAGCCCGGGCCATATATGCGCATACTATCCGGGAAACATCACAGGAGATTTCGCCGCTAAACTACGGATACGCCTTGTTGAACATTGTTCTCGTCGATATGGCGATGGGCTCCGATCTACGAGAGGCGGAAGCAAGGCTTGACTCTGCGAAGTCAATCTTCCGTGAAATGAAACAATCCCATGGCATGACACTCTGCGACATGAGTCTAGGAGAGCTAAAGCTTCGGCAGGGGAATACGTCAACTGCAAAGACAATTTTGGAGCAGTGTTTTAATTTGCTTCGTGGGTATGATATCGAAGCCATGCTATACTGCCTGGAACAACTCGGCGATACCAGTCGATGGGGTCCACATAATCTGACTGTGATGTCAGGATGGACGATCCTGTTTCTAGGGCACTCACTCATGGCGAAAAACAAAGTAGCCATCTACCAGGCTCTTCGCTGTCTGGGAGATGTGTTGCTCGCACAAGGAGACACGCCGACGGCGATCAGTTTGTTCAATATCGCTCTTGAGGCCTTTACCGAAATGGATGTCCATTTTGGCCAAGCCAACTGCTTGATTCGACTTGGAGACATTTCTCATCGGGACGGGAATTCACAGCAAGCAGTGGAACTTTGGAATAGAGCAAGACCGCTTTTCGAACTGTCTTCGCAGGCAGGATGTATGCAACAGATCGATGAACGTTTGGCCGCGGTGTCCAAGGCGGTGTCCAGAATAACTGTTCTTGCATAATCACCAATGCGAGAAATGCATCTTCTGATATTTTTCGACAGAATTTGGGAATGAAAGGGGGAGAAAGGAGGACGCGGAACATGTAAGCTTACGAGTAGGGAATGAAGCTGATTCCTCGCAAAGTTAATTTATGGAAAATTCACCAGGCCGAACTTCGTTCCTTTCTAAGCGGGCCAGAACTGGTACCAAAAAATTCAGCGATGTGAGCGTCAGGTAACGTTGACAATGAAGTCCGACCTTGCCTTGTTAAGATTTACCGTGGACACTGTCGCGGAAACAAAAAATCCCAAGTGTCCACATGTCTATGGGGCATAGCTAATGGTGGCTCGGCGCACGTGCCGGCCGCAAATCAGCTGTATACATCAGAAGGCCCTAAATTTAAAAATCTCCGGTGCTTATGGAAATAATAAAAAGGCCATGCCAGTGCGAGACACTCTTTCTGTCTCGCTGAGTATCGCCGTAGGCACGCGATTGGCACGTGAGCAGGGTGATATTATTATGGCTGTAACAGTGGGCCATAATTATTTGGTACACACGTTGACACTTCGTTACACCACCTTGCACAATTTCACAAGAATATTTCACTACCAAAGGCCCACACAACCGCGAAATTCACCGCTCCAAATATCCACTGACTAAAAACACCCACCCTGCTGTCGCAAGAAATTCACACTCCACATTTGTAGCACAAAAGAAAAATCATGACCTTGAAACAAAAAATAAAATTTTACTGCCTACATCTAACCTTTTGTTCACTCCACTGAGCTCGGGGTACAAAAATTCATCGGTGAAAAGCTGAAGTCAGTAGTAGGCAACAGGGTATATCGAAGAGTGACCTGCAAATCGATGCTGACTTGGTCTTGACATGGTTGCTATGAGTCCCAAAATTGCTGTGGCAAAATGGTGCTCCAAGGGAGTGGCGAGTCTGGATCTGGCATTGCCATC
The DNA here is from genome assembly GCA_029378395.1 of Mycena leptocephala. Classification (NCBI taxonomy): domain Eukaryota; kingdom Fungi; phylum Basidiomycota; class Agaricomycetes; order Agaricales; family Mycenaceae; genus Mycena; species Mycena leptocephala. The sequence goes on from JARJLF010000453.1 coordinate 171,790, forward strand.
AAGAGTCGCAACAATAGGTAGTCTGAAGCAGTTTTGGCACAATTTTGGGTTTCTGGAGAGTTATATGGGCTGCTTTCTCTGCGTCTGAGGTGTTTCCCAAGATGGTGCTCCTGATTATTACGGAGTCCGGTGTGGAAGAAAAGGGTGGTCCGGGGGTAGACCGAGATTTGTCAAGGTCGTGCCAGTATGGGTGCCGAGTCTTGAAGTAAATCCCCACCTTACGCGATCGAAATAAGAGCTCTAGATAAGATATAGTCAGTGCGACAAGAATATAAAGTACTTAGCTCATTGCGGAACAGAAACTCAGAGAGGAGTGCAAGGAATCCGACGTAGATTGAGGTGGTGGTATGTGGGAGAGAAGGGAAGTACATAATGGGATGGCTGCCCGCGTGCTCGTGCGACACCAGAGCCCGCAAGCGAAATAACGGTGGAAACAACATGAAACTAGGAAACGTACATAAATTGGCCATTGTAAATCCTTCGACTTCGCAAATCCTTCAGCACGCCACGAACCAGGAATCTGCGCAAAGACTTATAGGGAGACACATGCTGCCCCGCTCAGCACCGAAGGTGGTTGCCCAAGTCGATCCCCAGCGCAGTCCGAGCCCGCACCGGCATCCAGAATTTTGATAGCTTCGGGATTGCTACACACTGCATTCCACTACCTACTAAACTTAGTCTGCCTAGCTCATGACGACTGTGCCTAACTGAGCGTAGCCGGCTACACAGCCTCTGCCTAGCCGCCTAAACTCAATTCAATTTTAGCTCATGTGGACTGTGCCTAGGTACCTAAACTCAGATCAGTGTAGGTATTCGTAGCTAAGTCTAGATGGTTAGCCATAGCTACCGAGATGAGTTGAGTCTAGTCGCAGCCAATGGAACACTGGCGGACAGGCTTCCGGCGTAGGAACCTCGGAGAGAAATACCTTGAACAACCGAACTGAAAGCAGGAGTTGGTGCTATTCAACAGCTACAACATCAGTGAACATACGGTTGACATGCGGAGGGCTTGAATTTGATGCTTGCGAGCTTGGTTTCGTATTATTCAGGTATAAATACATCTTCCTAGCTCTGTATAGGCGACTAGAAAGAACCTGGCTGAGGCAAACTCAGCTACAAAGACCTACAGATAACTACAGAGAGCTAGCCAGACCTACACCGAGCTACAGAGACTATGGCTAGGCCAACTAGACTCAACTACACTTAGTCATCTTGGTAGCTATGGCTAGGCATCTGGACTGAGGCTAAGTTGAGCGGGGACCGGAATGCAATGAAATAATGGGAAATGCGTAGGAAGTGTGGTGAATAGCAACTAAATGGTATAAATGGAAACCCGACCGTGTTTCAGCTCCAAAATAACCAGGTGCGCGTGGGTATTGGCAGTGAATGACTTGTTAGTGTATCGATGAGAACCTTGGTCTTGCAGAGTTGGAACAAATCTGAGGAAATGAGAGGGGATAAAATGTGTTCAGAGAGAAAATAGGCACTGCGTTCAGGCGGCCCGGAGACCGAGCCTGTCTCCCTGGGTGGCCCTGTGCCTACGTGCCGAGACCGACCCTGCCGCCATCACATCGGCACAGGCCTGCCTCCCTTAGCCGACCTGGTCCTCCGTTGCGTAGGCAAACCCTTCCTCCCTGCCTACCTGCCATGACAAAAAATGATAGACATGGCCAGTTCCTGCCACTGCCAACTCTTCTACATTTGGGAGTCTGCCGGTATGCGCACTCCATTATTTTAGGCACACAGCCTCACACAGCACATCAAAATTCTTGATAACCGAAGCTTCACGGCGACCCTGCACTAGCGGATTCACAACGTTGGTGGGTGTGGCGAGATTACTTTCGTTCATACTGCACAGTACGGTTATGGGGCGCATTTTCAGAAGGTAGAGTCAAAAATTGAAAGCGTTGTTTGGCCCCTGAGGGTGATCGCCTCTCGTTCGGTTGACGGCATTATGCCGGCATGTCGTCAAATTGCCGGAAGAAACTCTCACCACTCGTGCACAACTTATGTACACGCTTTTGTGAGTTTCCTGAGCAGTATGCGACCGCCAGAGACGAAGAACTGACCTACCCAGAAATTGGCAGAGGCAGGCATAGTCTGCCTACCCCCAGGTCTGCCTCCGAGGGTAGGCAGAGCCTCTGCCTACAGGTCCTCTGAACGCAGTGAGGGAAGAGGGAATCAATTGAAGAATAAAACAAAAAGTGAACGTGTTATGTTGAAGTATTTGGTTGACACGTGCAATCGGTCCGAAGCCCGAAGGCGACGAGCGGGTCGAGTCGCACTTCCACAGAGGGGGGTACTTCGATTTCGTCCTCGAAATCCTGCTCGAACGGGATAATCAGTAGTGGAATGAAAAGGATTTTGGGGAAAAGGGATGTGGAGAAAGATAAAAAATCAAACGGCTTATCCAGTGGACGCGGTTCAACAAGTCACGTAGTCGTGGATCAACCGAGTTGGGAAGAATGTTGGGTATGTGAATGACGAATGGATCTGTGCTGTGGTCTTCATGACTTGATCTCGAATCACGACTCACTACAGTCTCGAAATTATGGTCAGCATGTCGCTCGGATAGAAATAACACATTCAAAGAATCAAAACAGCAACGCCAGAAAAGGATAGTATAAAACACGATGGAGAGTGAACGAAGAAGAGATTATACTCAACACTTAGCTCTGATCCTCGGACGTCCGTATGCAAAACTTGGCTCGAGTGTGAGAATTGCGTCTTGATAATTTGGTGGATCGTCGATAGGCTCGGGACACTCCACTGGAACAATTCGCTGAATAACATCATCTGACATGCAGACAAACTCCAAATTCTGCTCAAATAGCTGCGGAACAAAATAATCAACGTAGGATGCGCAAGGTAAGAAAGGCTGTGAGTGTTTAATCGGGAATGATCAACTCATCTCTTGGCAGCACTGCAGCACTGGCAATGCTGCGTTGCCAAACGGGCTGCATGTCCTCCTCCTCCTCCGAGCCGTCGGAGTCGATGACGTTCCCAGTGGTCTCAACAGCATTGCACAGCTTCCAGAATCCGGACATGACATAGCATTTCCAGCCTGCACTCTACCCAACCTCTTGCTCTCTTTCTCCATGCCAATGTCGTTCTTCGCCTTCAGCTCCGGCGTGCAGATCAGTGGCGGGAGTTTCTACGATGTTGCGGGGGATATAAATGTCGAAAGTGCCTATCCTACTGGGCTGGGGCAACTTCATAACAACCCATCGGGGGCTCTTGAATTTTTGTCGACTCAAGACACCGTTCGACGGTTATCGGGACCAGACAGAAACGGCCGGCGGGGAGCTGGGAGCCGGATGCTACTGCACGGTGTGTTGTAGGCTCATTTAAATTAATATTACTCTGACGCCGCAAAAGATCGTTCTCGGCGGCCGCAAATCCTGAGAGGTCCACATAGCTCAGTGCTTCCAGAGGAACGATCCTCGTCCATATCTGCCTCTACTACACCACTTCCGTCGCTCTCGAATGCCGACCTATATCCTCTTTCACACTCGGAGCTCGATTTCCAGCGACAATCATTCTTTGATGTTCCCGACAACCCGGGCGGGTATGCTCCCAGTTCACACGACTCATACACGGGCCTTCATGATCAGTACTGCGGTAGATTCAACACAAGCTCCATCGACTGTTTTGTGACTCATTCCGAGCCGATCTTAAGGTCTTTTCAACAATCCGGCTATCCTCCCATGCCAGACAGTCAGCCTTCATCATCCGCACCGGTCTCATCTACTTTAGTTCCACCACTCCCAGATTGTTCTCTCCCATCTCAATATTCGCCGCAACCGTCCCGATTCAATAAATGCTCTTCTACTATTACCTCTGGTGATGCATCCAGATTACGAGATCCGGCTGCCCATTCGTCCCAGGGTGATATTGCTGAACCACACTTGGGATCAAGTGTCGCCATAACCAACAACCTTTTCCCTTGGGGTCATTCACAACATGAACCCAGAACAAACATTAATGGTGGGACATTCATCAGCGGGAACGTGAATCATATCCGGCGGCAGGGTGAACCCGGTAAGCTCGATTTATCTCACACTATACTGGTACTGATATGTCCCGAAGGTCTACATATCTTGTATCGCGCTGCAGCCGGCGATGCTTTCCACAACTCAGCAGAGAGATACTCGGCACCACGATGTCATGCTGAAACACGCACAAAGATACTTGACGACTTGTGGACATGGTCCTCGCCAAGCGACCCGAGAAGCCGCCTTCTTTGGTTGCATGGACCTGCTGGTTCTGGAAAATCTGCCATTGTTCAGTCCTTCTGCCAAAGGCTAGAGACAGAAGGTCGCCTTGGGGCCAGTTTTTTCTTTAAACGCGGTGATGCATCTCGCGGAAATGCCAAGAAATTGTTTGCCACTATTGCATATCAGCTTGCGCAAGGCCTACCGGAATTGAAGCAGATGATCTCACAGATAATAGAAGATGACCCATCCATTATCGACAGATCTATTTCGTTCCAGCTGCAGCAGTTGATTTTAGAGCCATATCAACAGAGTGCTCGGTCCCCTGTCATTATCATCATCGATGGACTGGATGAATGTGACGACCAAAATGTCCAGCAAGAAATACTTCGTTCCATCGATGATGCCATCTGCCAACAACTTTCTCTACGCTTTTTTGTTGCAAGCAGACCCGAACCTCATATTGCTGGAATCTTGTGTGAGCCGGGCTTAGATGGATTCCATCATCCTGTGAACATCAACCAGTCGTTCGAGGACGTCCAAAAATACCTGCAGGATGAATTCATCCGGATTCGTCGACAGCACCACAGGACTATGGCTATGGTTCCCCAGCCTTGGCCAACAGCAGAAGTCCTCAACACACTGGTGGAACAATCCTCTGGATATTTCATCTATGCATCCACAGTCATCAAATTCATTGATGATAAACATTTTCGTCCATCAGACCGCCTCAACATTATTCTGGGTATCACAGAACCTGGTTCTGAACCACCATTTGATCCACTGGACCAGCTTTATATCCAAATTCTGTCTGATGTTCCCCAGGATGCCCGGCCTCAACTCATCAGAATTCTAGCCTGCATTGCTGCTGACTTGCAACTGACAGTCCCTCACATTGAACAGCTTCTTGAGCTGGAGTCTGGTGATGTTCAATTGTTGCTCAATGGTCTGCAATCTGTGATCAAGGTATCTCAAGGGGTTGACTACGACCACGACGACTGTGTCACTGCACATCATGCGTCCTTCCCTGAGTTTTTTAAAAATCCACCACGATCAGGCTCATTCTATGTTGGCAATTCTCAGCACCACATGGATCTGGCCTCCCACATCCTCAAGGCACTTTCCTGCACTAACAATGATCCATCACTAAACCGCAATGGTCATGTTGCCTGGTAAATCCATCACAATGAACATCACAATTTATTTGCTGAATTTCTTGGACTCAGGCACCTTGACCTGGCTGCATTCAGATCTATAACATCAGCTCAGCCATCCCCAGACCTTCTGTTCACCCTCCAGTCTTTGAACCCAGATTTTCTCTTCAGGTGGGCCCACACGTTGAAAGAAATAGATACAATCTTGGATTGGTTGAAAGTATGTCCTCAAACTCAGATCATTACTCTCATTTCATCTGGATCCAGGAAATTCAGCCAATCCCCGAGGACTTGATTCAACTCTGGCAGGACTACAGTTTCATGGAGTTTTGCAATGATGCTTGGTGTGCAGTCTACGAAACCAAATTCAAGATCACCGAATCACAATTGGAGAACTGCCACAAGGTTTTGTCACAGGCCCCCCTACCCCTTATCAGGATTCTCCATGCATACAGATGCTGCAATACGCAGTATCTGAATAAAGCCCACCTTTCTAGGATTCACATTCTGCTGAATCTCTCCTGGGCAGAGCTGAGGGCAGCTATCCTTCCTGTATGCACAATCATTGGCAGAGATAAGGCAGCACTCTGTAATCTCTTGATTCAGTCCACATTGGCTTCAGACCTCCTCGGGGGTTATCACTTGGACTCCGTATTATGGGACCTTGCTTCGGGTTCTCTACGCCTCATAAATCAGATATGCATGGCGGAAGTGGACATAAACTTTCAGTGAGTGTCACTGTATGTGATTCATGTACATTCAGGATAACCATATCATTCTAGTTGGTTCACCAGTGGTTGGGGCCTCTTTCTGAGATCATGTCCCCCTTGCCCTGTACTGTTGCAGGATTTGTGTAAATTTGAAGTGATCGGTGATATTCTGTTTCAGTACTTCATTCCAGGAGACTACCACGATGTTGTGCAATGGCTCATGGTAAATCTTAGCTCACTAGGGTCGTGAATAATTACTGATGTATTTAACCTCCTCAGACATTCCCTCAACCTCCACTCAAATTGGTCACTTATTTCCAACATCAATTGGAGGCAAAGATTCAGCAACAGTTTAAACCTATCACTTTCACCTTTGATTACCTGGAGGAGCGATGGAAAGAATGGAAGGTACACCAAAGCACTTATCTCATCTTGGCAAGTACCAGCAGGACCATATCCATAGAGACCTTAGACAAGGAGTCACATTGTTCTTGTCATTTTTGTGCCCGTTGAGACTATATTGGCTTTGCTTGAATAATTATAACCCTGTCTCAACATTTAAATAATGTTTTGATTAACATCAGGGCCATGGGACGGTGGCTGCTTAAACAAAGCTAAGGAGCTGCAGGTCGGCTTCCAGCCATCTCTAAACACGAACAACCTTACTGTGGTTTAAACAATGAACAGCTTCAAGTGAACTTGGAATGCAAATCTTTTTTCTTCTCCAAAAATGATGATTTCAACATATGCGCTATGACTCCCTCATTTCTTCGCCAATTTGCAGCACCCCATGTGCGCACGGCAGCCAGGCGCCAGCTGGAGGACAAGAACGGGATGCCGGAATTATGCCAATTAAAATACGACGACATGGGCACAGCAAGAGAGTGGGCAAGTCTAAGTAGAATGCAAGAGGTTCGAGGTGGACCTCGAGCAAACCTCAGCAGGGTCTGCCGAGGTCAAGGTGTGTCCAGCTGTCCCGAGCAACCTCGGCGCACCCTTGGGTCGAGAGACCCATAAAATGCAGTGTGTCTTGATCTTCACACGTTTGCGTTTGGGATGATGGACATCAGGGAAGGTAGAGCAACGGCGGAGGAACATATGCGGAGTATCCACAACCCTTGAAAGAGGCACCTATGAAGCCACCGAAATAACATTGCATTAGTGTTACTTCCAAATATTGGGGCGGCCTTCGAAGACGCAAGGCCCAGGAACAGGTACTTAAATGTAAATGTTGCAATCTGTCAACCGTTCCACCAGGGCCGTCATCCTTCCTTTCGCTGAGCTGTCTTGATTAGTGCATCTTGGGCTCTATTCCTTGGTTCAGTTGTCTCAGTTTTTTGCACTAGATCTCAGTCCAGGTTGACCGTGCGAGTGATCTCACCATGTTCGCTGATGGCATCTAGACCGGTTGAAAGAGATACGGTACAAAATTCGTAGTTTCTCCCAGACAGATGGGTATCTCGGTTTGTTGCTTCTGTGTGATGGCAGCATGTGGAGACTCCAAATGAACATCGCGAACACAAATAGAACCTCCGCCAGAGAGTCTATTCCATGTGCATGTATAAAAGTTCAACAATATCCCTGTCAGCGACCCGCGACCCTTACCACTTGGATTAATTCGCAATATGCTCGTTCATTTGACACCCATCGCTGTCCTTGCTTGCTGCGTCCTCGCCGCTGCCCTTAATACCAGTACTCTCAAACCGGATCTTGGAAACATTTTTGCCGTCTACCCCGGCTGGACCATGACAAACCCTAACGATGCGGTACGCGATAGATATCGGATATTTAACCTATATGTGGACTCACTCAGTGGATGCATTCAGGCTACTCCCCGAGGCATAAGCGAGCTGGCATGTCAGCAGACCTGCAGCGCTGGTGGGTGCATTTCTGATGGAGTGAAGCATCACTCAACTTGCTCTTCAAGACGCCACCTGTCTGGGGTACATTTACTTTCCATACGGCGGCCCAAATGTTCCCACTCCGCTCTGTACATTGAGGAACTCTATTACACTCAACTTTGCTGTCGAGCCCGGCATCGTTACGAGTGTTGGGCTCATCGGAGGTTGTGGAACGTCAGTGGTCTCTCCTTTCCGCTTCTCTTCCCCAAGACTGACAGTCCGGTGGATTTTTCGCTTAGCTTCTCCCCGAGTAAGTCGATGCCTTCTCGTTGAGTTTCAGTCCCGCCTGACTGTTTGCCTTTTAGTTGGACCCACAATCTGCCAATCGGTCACCGTCCTACCTGTTTCTGCTTAATTACCTCTTGAGTCTTGGTACACAGTCGAATTCAGAGTCAAGTATGTCCCCAGCATGCTTCAAGAATAGTTAATAAGGAGTCCCAAGCTTCTTGTTCAGTGTACGTGCCGTAGTATACCATCTACTGTCTCTGTTCATGATCAGGTTGCATTTGATCATTAACGGCGCTTGAACTCCGCCGATAGAAACTCTAAGGTGTATTCAACGTAGCCCAACATATAGCCCAACATACTGCGACTCAATTCCCTGCGAATTATCTGCCCCGGTTCTAACCTTGACGTTTGAGCGCCGGTCTTGGAAAGTTGGAAAAAGGGTGGGATTTAGATGTATCAAACTTTCCTCTTCCCTGTGAGCCATGCCCACACACTCTGACTAGCCTCTCATCGCGGAACGGCCGGAGCATCGCCGCGACAGGACACAGCGGGTGCGCGAATGGCGACAGGGCCCAGGAGAGTAGACGATCATGGATACGGCTGACACGACGGGAAGTGGTGAAGATGTAGACAGTGAGAATGATCACCATTGGAGTAGTCAAGCGGGCTGGAGATAACGGAGGGAGGGAGGATCCGAATAGCGAAGCCAGCGGAAAAGAGGAGCGGGCGTCGACGGAAGATGTACGCAATAGTAATCCGTCCGTCTATCATAGGGTAGTCCCTCCTCCTCCGAAATCCCCACCCAAAGTCGACCATGTACGCAGCGTACGCGCCCGAACCCGATTTCACCACTCCTCGTTTCCCTCTTCTACCTCATCTCGATCGTCCTCAGACTGGAAACCGGTGCAGGTCCGATTTGTAGGTGCGCCCGCCACGAATGACATTATCTATGGTGAAGAGCACGGGGGGGAGAGCATCCGTAACGATGAAGGAGGCAGAGGCGGTGGAAAGCAGGAGGCGGAGATAGGGCAGCGAGGCGGATCGTCAGGCGTGTGGAGGGCGGGTGAGTATGAATGGGAAAGACGCCTGAAAGTCGTCCGTGGACGTCCTGCGCACGCGCCCCATCCGAACTTCTATGAGCAGTCGACGACGCCTGTTCTACCACCGCCGTGTCTCTCTCCCCGGACTTCGGTTACCCCTTCCACCCGATCCATCATCGTACCACCACTTCCGAGTAAAAGGAAGTGAGGGGCGAGGGGCTTGCGCGGAGTGCCGTGGGACAGACGCAGGGGTGCGGGTGAGCGTGAAGACGGGCAGCGATTCAGCGGTGTGTGCGTGGGTCCTCGCCACAGGCGTCGTCGGGGCGGGACCGAGTAGACTCCCGCTCGCTCGTCCTCGTGGTCCGTGCCCTGTCGCCCTCGGCGTCATTGACTTATTCGCCGTTGTGATGCAGCTTCGTTCCGGATGACTCCAACCTCGAATCGAAATCGCCCGGCCACGACGATTGCAAGCGTCCTGCATCGACCACACCAGCGCAGGAGCGGCCGCGTAGAGTCTGGGATGCAAGGTAGCATTAGGAGGTGCGGGACGCGAAGTGGACGAGGAGGGAATGGGAGGCGGAGGAAGCGAGGACATACCGTACAAACTCCGGTCGTCTTGCTCCTCGCTAGTCTTTGTCCGCAGCTGGTCTTGACGGTCAAGCATCTCCATCCAATCCTCGTCCTCATCCCACATGAGCGCGGCCCCTTTCTTTCTTCCGTTCTTCCCTTTGTCGTGCTCATCCCCGTCGTCCCCTCCTCCTCTACGTATACGACCCGCGGGGAGGACGTGTCTCGGTATGTGCGCCAGACACCCTCGCTTTGCTCCTCAAGATCACGCCAGCCGCCCAAATACCGTGCGGGTCTGGTGGGCCAAAGTATCGATGATGCGAGGTCGACTCCGCTCCCCGCACAGCCCTGCATCTCGAAGTCGTGTGGAGGTGGATGGAAAAGAAGGAAGTGGGAATGGCCATGTCGCCTCCGTGCTTCCTAGCGCGCGAGGACGTCTCCGCTTCCGTTTCGAGCCCGACACCGAGAGTCGAGCGAGCAGGAAGTACACGCGTGACGCATCTCTCCTCCAGCTCAATGTCGACGGTGCAGCATGCGGCAGACCGCGGAGAGGACAGCGTCCTTTCTCCATGACGCGCTCGAGGCACGGCGGGGACGGATGTACAGTATGGCATTCATTTCCTCTCCGCGCTCCCGACCCGGCGAGCACAACGGAGAAGGAGGGCGGAGGGGTTAGCTGCACGGATGCAGACCGGAGAGTGGGGACGGGGAGCGGGAGCGGGGGGCTTCTCTATCCCTCTGCGACCCGTTCGAGGGATGGTTGCCGACGGTGGAGGTGGATACGGACAGGAAGCAGGCGGTGCGCAAGGAGGGGGAGCGAGAGGGAGAAGGGAGGCAGAAGGAAGGAGGACGCACACCCCCGCTTGCTGCATGAGGTAGAGGTGGAGGTACAGGAGCAGTACGCGCATTCTTTTCCGCGCTTCGGCGCGATAAGGGAAGAGGATATCTCCACGTACTGCATGCTGTATTACACCAGATCGAGGGCGGCGATCGATTGGTGCAGGTCGGCTGTCGGTGTGGCGCGGCGAGCACGGCGTTGCTCCGGCTCGACATCGAGGGACGTCCAGGTGGGTATGCGGACTTTGGGCGGACGCACAGGAGAGGGCGTGTCGCCGCGCATCGCCGCTGCAGCGGGAGCGATAGTGCACGAGCGCAGGAGCCAGCCCAGACATCATGTAGAAGCACCGAGAAGAAGGGAAGAGAAGCTGGGAGGAGGGGAGGATGGGTATCAGACGGAGGCGTATGCAGATGGACGAATAACGAAGGACTTACCATGATACATCGTACATCGTGCCTCATTCTCCACCCTCCTGCCCTCCTTCTCCCGCTACCCTCTTCCTCCGTCAAAACGGCTCATCCGTCGGCGTGCTAAGGCGACGGCGCTTCCGGGTAGCCAGCGCTGGTCAGAGATGTCGGTGTGGCGGGGTAGATGGAGTATGGCGGCACGAGGAGCGTGCATGTTCCCGCTACATGTAACTTGTTCGCTCTTGTCCCCGAAAAAAATTGTGGAGCGTTGGCGCAAAAATTAAATTTCCTTCGGCAGTGTCCGGGAAGTTACGCCGTCGAAGCCCCACACACTCCACAAACGCGCACCACGCCCGCGGCAGCTCTATAGTCTGAACTCATCTTGACCACTTGACGATGCATTTCTGGTGTCGAGGGTTACTCCCTGGAAATTCAAGTCAGTCAAAACTGGTCACCGAGAAGGGAATCGGAGAAGAAATCAAGTATGGAGTGCATCTCCAGACCGAAGTAACATCCACACGTATCCCAGTTCAGAACGACGCTCCCCACGAATGCAAAGTTTTTCAAGAACCAAACGAATGTATTCAAACGTACCTGTAGGATCTCATATAGCGAGTTTGTTGCTCAATGAGCACAGGAATCCAGTCGCTACTTTCCGGCGTCCGTAGTTTCATACTTTCGCAGTGGCCATTGAGGTTCTTCTCCTCACCCGTCCTCGGCAGTGATCAAGTCCGTTCTCGTCGATTCATCCAGCCTTGTGTGCGTCTTGTCGCTAGGCTCGATACCAGCCTCTATAGTAAAATTACGTGGATTTCTGAAGACAGTCGTTCAGAATCACGTATACTAGAGATCTTGTCGCAAGCCCACCTCAACGGCTCGAAAAGGCAAGAGTCGTGGCTGTGCGATGCTAAGGCGATGCTGTGCCATGATCTATCCTCTTTCTCTCAAGTCGACCACTTCTTGTCTGCTGTAAATCCCTTCCTGCCCCTGCTACCGCCGATTTCTGTCTGGTCGTACTAGCGACATCTTTTGAGCCTCACGTCCGAACTGGAAGTCCGAGCGCCGACACCTCTGCGGGGAGCTCTCGCACAACACCTGCTGTCTCGTTGTGCAGCATGTTCCCGAGTGGCCATCGAACGCTCGGCTCGATTTATGTTGTTGGTAGTGCCACCACGCGCACTAGCATTTAAGCATACGATTTCTATTATTACAATGTGAATGGATTTCACTTTGGGTAGCAGCGCCAAGAGCAACGCTGTCCCTCTCAGCAGCGCGGAGCCTGATATACCAGGCCTGGGACGGTACCCCCTCTCCCTCTCCATTCCTTCAAGCTCTGTTCCTCCCCGCTCCCTCCAAGTACCTCTATATCGGGTTTCTCGAATGTGTTCGCCATCGATTTGTTTGCCGCCACTACTATTAAGTACAAAGTGACACTATTTGTGTTCGTTTCTGCAAGTCCTGCAACGCAACTGGCAGCGCCGAGACTGCGCTCCCGAAATTTGACCAATGGATCTATGAACCGATATTTTGAACCCTCGAGGATCCGATTTCACGTACAAATTCAAGCACGGGTCTTCGGCTGCAAACATATCGCCGCCGGGTCTCCCTGCCAGCATTGGTGGGTTCCGCTCTTAACCCACACCGTAATCTCACCATCTTCCCCCGGTCTATTGTGCGTGGACTCAAATATCAATGCTAGTAATTGAGATTCATCGGACTACCGGCTCAATAAGATTGAACCAGACTCACCAATCCGCATGGCGGCGAATTCTTCTTTGGAAGCAGGCCTCCTTCAGTCCCCGACCACAATTTGTGCTAGCTCCGCGAGTTACGAATCGATTTTCAGCATACAGGCTCATACATAGCTCAGCGTCCGCCGCTCCAATCGCGATTTCGACCCGAATCTATACATTTCGCACTTAGGCTCAAAATGGCATGGAATGGCTGGCACATATGTAAAGGCCCGAGCAAGCAGCACCTCTTCATCTCGACCTCTACCGCCGCGATACTCATACAGCATGCAAATCTTCAAAGCCTTTATTTTGTTGGCCAGTGCCCTTTACGCCGGGGTGGCTGCTACTCCGGTCTCTAAGGTTTGTCTTTGTCATGTACAGCTGAATTATCTGATACTTATGTACCAGAATCAGGATATTGTGAAGCGACAGGTATGGACCCTTTGAGAACATATATATATATATATAAGGGACTGACAATCTTTAGAATGTAAGTGATTTGTGGCAACCCCGAAACTGATCCCATCGACTGAATTTCTTCCAGCCTGTGAGTGGTTTTTGGCAACTGCACAGCTGATTCGATGACGGAACCTTGCTAGTGTGTGAGTGACTTTTGGCAACCCTTCGACTGGTTTTATGATCTAACGCTTGCGTTTCCCAGGATGTGAGTAGTTTTTGGCAACCACACAGCTGATTTTATGACGGAACTTGTCTCAGATTCTGGGTCAGCTTGTGAGTGGTTTTGGCAACTGCACAGCTGATTCGATGACAGAACCTCGGTAGCCGCCTGTGAGTGATTTTGGCAATCCCCTGATTGGTTCCATGATCTAACCCTTATGTGTCGCAGGATGTGAGTGATGTGTGGCAACCCCCGAAACTGATCCCATCGATTGAACCTCTTCTAGATTGTGAGTGGTTTTGGCAACTGCACAGCTGATTCGATGACGGAACCTCGGTAGTCTGTGAGTGATTTTGGCAATCCCCTGGACTGTTCCATGATCTAACCCTTATGTGTCGCAGAATGTGAGTGGTTTTTGGCAACCACACAGCTGATTTTATGATAGAACTTGTCTCAGATTGTGAGTCATTTTTTTTGACAACTGTACCACTGATTTTACTGAGTGAATTTGTGCAGGTGAGTGCGTTTTGTAACATGAAGCCGTTTCAATTACCGAAGTTCCTCTAGCTTGTGAGTGAGTTTTAGCTTTTTCCATAATCTAACGCTTACAGTAGGGGACAGTCAAAGCCCGCCTATTTTGGAAGCGTGGGAATTTGGTATATGCTGGTCGGGAGATCCCGTTTGGCGACCTAGAAAACAGTTTCTATGTGAATTAGGACGCAAATGAAGAGATTTGCACGAGCAAAATTTCTAAATTCTATGATTTTTCCGAATCTGACCTCAAAATATTGAGAAAACCCATAAAAAATCGCAAAAATAACGTGAAAATCGCCAATCGCTTCCTTTTGACAAGCTGGTCATGATCCCGGCAAAAGCTAACAATTCTATCGACCCGTTCTTCTAAAAAAAAAGATTTGACGTGACAATTATTTGATCCGGAAACAGCACAGAAAGACATATTCATCCGAATTGTTGCTTCTGTTGGTTAAGAATTGGTTCCAAAGCCATTGATTTGTGATTTGGGTAGGATTTGGAAGAAATCCACCTCCCGAGGTCCAAAAGGGGTACACACAATTTCGTTCAACTTGGCCGAAAAATTGAGAAAAACCAATTGCTCGTGGGAAAAACTTCGGAGGTATGTTTTTGGGCTCCTTTCGTCGAGCTGAATCTGATTCTGGACTCTGATTTACTCCAAAAAGAGCCTTTCACACGCTGTGTGATATGCGGTCTTTGACTGTCCCCTACTGTACATGTCTCAGGATGTGAGTCGTTTTTGGCAACCACACGGCTGACTTTATGATGGAACTTGCCTCAGGGTGTGAGTCATTCTTTTGGGAACTGTACCACCAATTTCCTTCACAGAACTTTGTCTAGCTTGTGAGTGATTTTTTATCAACTGACACGCTGGTTCCATGGAATGAACCAACTTCGTCTAGATTGTGAGTAATTTTTTAGCAACCTTCCAACTGGGTCCATGGTTTTAACCTTACATGTCACAGGGTGTGAGTGGTTTTTGGCAACTACACGGCTGACTTTATGATGGAACTTGCCTCAGAGTGTGAGTCATTTTTTTGGGAACTGTACCACCAATTTCATTCACAGAACTTCGTCTAGCTTGTGAGTAATTTTTTAGCAACCCTCCTACTGGGTCCATGGTTTTAACCTTACATGTCACAGGGTGTGAGTGGTTTTTGGCAACCACGCAGCTGACTTTATGATGGAACTTGCCTCAGGGTGTAAGTCATTTTTTTGGCAACTGTACCACCAATTTTCTTCACAGAACTTCGTCTAGGTTGTGAGTGATTTTTGGCAACCCTAAAGGCTGATTCCATTGAATAAACTTCTTCCAGCTTGTGAGTGACTTTCGGCAACCCTCAGACTAGTCTTGTGATCTAACATTTATGTTTCTCAGGGTGTGAGTGGTTTTTGGCCACCACACAGCTGATTCCGTCGACTTAACTTAGTTCAGGGTGTGAGTGCATTTTTGTAATACAAAGTCGTCTTCCAGACTGAACTCCTTCTAGCTTGTGAGTGATTATTTTGCAACATGAATGCTGGTTCCATGACAGAACTTTGGCTAGCCTGTGAGTCATCTTTGGTGACACAAAAGCTGATTCCGCGGGCTAAACTTGGTTCAGGACGTGCGTGATTTTGGCAACCATACCATTGATTTCCCTGATGGAATTTTGTTCAGGATGTGAGTGATTTTCCCTTCCTCCATTGACAGAACGAGCCCCTCAATGGGATCATCTTTAGGCGGTGAGTTGACCTCGGCTGTCGCACAAAGTCAACTACACACCCTCGACGCACAGTGAGCCGGTATGTCTTTCCTTCACACCATACCCTTCTCCAGTCTCTAAACACTCATCCCCCGCCCAGCTGCGCTCCGGCCGGCGGAAATGTCAAGATTCAACATCCTGCCCAAAGCTTGCCCCCGAATGTATGCCCTCCCTTTCTCCAACCATCAGTTTTGCACGCTTATGGACGCGTGTGATAGCCATGGTTCCGGCCTGTTACGGAGTTCATATTGTGTTTTGAATGTCCATGTATATTAATATTCATCGCTTCTGCTTGTTGGTTCAACAGCGTGTTGTGGATTCAGGCGTGAGACATCGGTCAGTGACTGGCAGGCTACCTCTGGAAGTGTCTGGTTGGCGTCGAAAGAGTTTGCAAACTCTTCATTCTGTACAGTCATTCCGCGGTCCTTGCAACAGGTTTCGGAAATCCCGTTTTTTTTGCGTAAAACTAAGGTTTAGGATCGAAACTGAATACGTAGGTAGTATGTATGCACTCGTAAACATAGACCATGCAAAAAAATCTAGGGTTTCTCATCAATTTTAAAGCATTCTTGGCCAATCGGCGGGGGCCAATTTTCGCGGTATCACCGGTCCTTGCAAATCTGCAGAAACTGGACCGGGATAGCGGTCTCAACCAAAAACTTGAGTTGCAATGTGAAAATATAGTGCTAGTAGTTCCCTATATGTCTTCACAAACTTTTCGAGTGTTTAGATACCCTGTCCTATGCTAGAACTGACCGTGCTCTAAGCCTACCATTGCATGGAAAAATAGGGGTTTTTTTCTTGGCTTGCTGCATCTTTTTTTGTGCCACAATTCATCTGGACCCATGATACTGCTTGTATTCATGTTTCACTATGTTCAACACGGTGTTTGTGCATGTTTTCACCTCACGTGAGCACAGTGTATGGATGATTGGTTCATTCCACACACCTGGGCTATCCAATGACCCCAGATTTTTGATTGCATAGGCATATGACTCAGTATACCCCTCCATTAATTTTATGTCCTGTGAAACACACAATGTAGAGGGGATAGTTGGGTTTCCTGCAGATCTGCCCTATTTGGTACTGATTACATAATCATTGTAGTCTCTATGCGCCCGAAAATAATGTGGGAGGTGCATCAGACATGAATGAAGAGATCTGGTACAAAAAATGACAAAGAAATATATTTTTAGCACCTAGGAAAAAAATATTTGCAAGGACCAATGATTTTGCAAGGACCATGGAATGACTGTAGTCGTTCCATGTTCCGTCAGAAAACCAATTTATAACTGTTGACTGTGTTTCAAACCTCCTAGAAACGATTCAAGGGATCCAGCCAAGGTTGCCATCCACACATTTTGCTTGTGTTGTCCGTGAGTGGAGGGTGGACATGGATGGCCTTTTCCGAATGGGGCCGCTTCATGTTGACCCGCAATATTGTTTGTTTCGGTTCAATCTTGTAGATCGATAACTTTTTTTTTCGAAAAACGCGCCTAGGATTGAATAAAAAGGGCTGAAATCAGGAGAAGAGACAATAGGGTTATTCACAGTAGCCTTTTGATGTCCTTTTTGCGCCTTTTTTTGCTCCCTTTTTTCCGCCCTTTTTCTTGTTTGGCAGATAAATGTAACCGAGTGACCTATAAAATCCAGAAAAATTCACCCGAGTCCTTTTTGAGTACCTGAGGTGCCATGTGACCTTTAAGGAACCATATGCGCACCCAGACTGCATGAAATGGATAAAGGGAGCCAAAAAGGGACCAAAAAGGGAGCTGAAAGCCAGGGTGTTCACAGTAGCCTTTTTCGGCCCTTTTTCGCTTCCTTTTTTTTTCTGATTTCATCCAATATCGCACGTTAGATCTATATTTTTTGGATTTACACCCTTTTTGCATGTTGAAATTGAAAAGGGGAAAAAAACCCGAAGAAAAACGGCGGGAATACAAAAAAGGGAGCGAAAAGGGGAGGAAAAAAGGCTACTGTGAACAACCCTAATCGCTTAAATTTTTTTCGTGGGCTACATGGCTGTTTTGATCACCAGAGCAGGCTAAGCACCAGGGGTCGGGATTGGGAGGAAAAAATGGCGATTGATGTTGGATTGATGGTGGACATAGCCACCGGATGCGCCGGGCCGTCATCAAAAATCTCACCTTTGCTTCACGCCATGCACACCACCTTCAGTCGTCGCCATGTAGAGCTTCGATGACGCGAGTCCCATCTTTTGTGTACGACCATCGGAGCGCACTGTCGGGGTGGACATCACCACGTACTGCGCATGCGGCTCAAGCCCTCGAGAGGCGGGTACAGGAAGAAGCGACGACAATCAAGGCTTACCTTACACTGCACCACGCGCACTCTAATCAAGTCCTCCTGCGAGCGCCCACTGGCACGTCACGGTCCAGAACGGCTTGGGCGCATCCTTGGCGCATCCCATGCGACGCCTGCTCATCGCTGCTGTGTACACACACGTCTTCCGCCTAGAATCTCCGCCACTCCTTCCTCAGCCCGTGTGCAATGCCCCGGATTCCATCGCAGTTAACCGCATCGCCCGTTGTCCTCGAGAGCACGTTTGCGGATGAGCCACGCATGCTTCATGATCCCCTAACTCGCGGATGTGCGCGCCCTAGACTGTTCTCCTCCATCCCCGTCGCCTGCTTGCTGCAACCCGCGCAGGGACGTAGCTCACACCAGCCATCCAAGTCTCGTTCCTGTCGCTGTACTGACACGAGACCAGCCCATTCTTGCCAGGTTGCTGCGCAGCTTCGAGGCCTCGCATCTTCTGCTCGTCTTCCTCTACCCTACCTCCCCGCAGCTCACGGCGTATCGGCATTCCATCGATAGTTCATCTCGACGGCTGCATCCCGTGGCCGCCCGCGGCTTCACTCCACTTCCTCCCCCACCCCCTCTCTTTTCCATTCCGAGCCGAGTAGATCCCATACCTCCGAAGAAACCGACAATCTTCTGTAACACGCCCACACCAGCGCCGGTGGCTTCATTCGCATATATAGCTTCCTCACGAGTGATCGGCGACAGCTATAGGCTATCTTTCCCATCAATGGGATCGACAACCCAAGACACGAGACAGAGTTTCCAACTCGCCGCCAGAAAGCAGTGTGATGCCGCTCGGTGTCTGAATCATTGTGGTATGTCCTCACAGCCTCCCACTTTCTCTGATTCCTCTGTGTTTTATTGTCTTCCTTCCTCCTCTTTCCGAACATGGCACCCCCATTCAACTCGCAGGATCCGTGGCGAACCCCTCACGTATCGAGCGCTATCTGCGCTTCGAGCTGGAACTGACACACCTCCACCGTAAGCACTCATGCTCGAAGTCCATTCACCTCAATATGGATTTAAATCTAACGAATATGCAATTTATTCATTCGCCCCGATGCGAACGCGAGCCGGGCGTCAGCGTATTTATGTTTTGGATCGCAGATGTCGACCTTTCTTGAATCTCCGCACACAGCTCCCGGAATTGCAAGCCTCTTCCTCCTTCCTTCCATCGGCCCCGGTTCAACGAGAGTCATCTATATCCACTCTCTTGGTCCTGTCGTTTAGGACGCGCAACAATAAGTCAATCAACCTACGTAGACTCGGCTCGGCGGTATCAGCGATTGTCAAATTTAACTGGAGAGCCCAGTGTAAAGTCGACCGCCCATTCCTCCCCCCCTCTTTCTCGCTTCTATCCAGGCGCGAGTACATGATAACCAGAGCCGTGGACAAGTTCGAGCCAATCCGAGTGTCTATTCCCCGACTGCTTCTCTAAGCATTAATCCCAATCCCGATCCACCATCAGCATTGTGCTGCATCCATGATGTGCTTGTTTGCTTACTTTCGAAAGGTCCTACGAAGGCCATAGTTCTGCCTTCTTCCCACCATTGAAACCTTACTGGGGCTCCATCGAAGATGTCGCCATAATATATATCTGGGTGCGGCTCTCTATTTGGGGCGCTGCGTGTATCCTCATTTGCCAGTTCTATCACCGCGCGCACCTAGCTCCGATGAATTCTTTTATTTGGGGCTTCAAAGTACAAGTATCAACCCCTCAACTCTCCCATGCAGACAAGCCTGCCATACGTGCTCATGCAGCGAATGCAAGACAGGGAAAATCATAAGCCCCAGCTGCAGGCTCATCAAGAATTTGAATATCTGTGAGACTGAGGGCATTTCGTCATTACGACTCGATGGCTCGGTGCGTTGTGCCCCGTTATCCACTGTTTTTTCTTTTTTCTTTAGTTGGGCTTGAACCGATCGGCATGTATGCGGAACTCACCATGCGCAGACGGGGCATCCGTCTCATCCTCCAACCGATAAAGTGGACAGCCGAGATACCGAACGACGTTCGGACTGTCTGGATCGAACCCTTTCGCTTCATGGAACTGACGGAGTCCGGCGTAAACACTATCATCCCAGGATCTTCCCCAGATTTCCGTAGAGAGGCGTATAGCGGGGAATCCGAGATCAGCTGCATCCTCCATGCCAAGACGTTCGACACCTGACGGATCGAGGGACCAATAAGCTGGACAGGCTGGCCATCCGAATGACGATGGCCCGGTTTGGAGATGTGTTTCGGGGCAGAGAAACAAGTAGCCCGTACATGGCGCTTCCGTCAACGGAATTATATCGATTTCAAAATCAATCTCGTCCACAACAACTGGTTAAACACGTTAACGGTTTCAAAGTGAGGCTGAAAAGATGTACCATAATCCTCAAAATTGGAATTGATCCCAAGCTGGCTGAAAATGCAATTCGCTTGAATGAGCCAAGTGTCTGTGTTTTGGTAGCACATCTGTAGCCGGAAATTTCTGTTTGATACATCGCCGGAGTTGTAACTTTGAGATTCAACACAATCAGGGCCAAAAATCTGATAGCTGAGACAACATACCGGGTCCAGCCATGCTTCATGACCTTCGCTTCCACTCGTCGACTGTGCCATCGATCGTCGGGATAAAAGTCTATATCGGGTAAGGTTGCAATCTCAACCAGGTCTTCGAGTAGACCCGAAGAACCAGAAATTAATGCTCCCAGATTCACCGTGGCGGAGGGCGATATTATTATCCGAGAGGACTCTGATAGATACCAATAACATATTGCATGGTATTGTTCCACTGCCAGATAATCGGATAAAACCATAGCCTCCTTGTTCAATTCGTTGATCGAAGTCCCCGTGTTCAGTATTCGAGCGTTCTGGTAAAACCAGTGCTCGGTTCGGCTGGGTACAAGATCCACACAGAGTTGGCCCGTTGATCGGCGTATCCAAAATGTGCAGTCCTTATGGAGCTGGAACCATTCAGAACAATCAGACACGAGAGGACTGAACTCACTAGATACCGCTGAAACGCTGAAGAGAAGTAATCTTGTACATTCTGCCACAGTGTAAGGAGCATGGACAACAACGTCAAAGTGTCTTACATCAAACTCCATGCCCTGCAAGCGAATCAATCTTCCGGAACTAAAATCAAGGGATAGACATACACAAGAGCCATGGATATATGCGGTCAAAAAATGTGAGTGGTGGTAAAGGTCCAGGAATTGCTGAAGCGGTATCAATTCTGATGCAAGTGTCAAAGCTGAGGAGTATCCACTTTAAGTAGATGACCGCACCATCATGGAAGAGTGTAGCGTGTATATTATTCGAGCTAGCTGCTGCATAAATCTGAACAATATTCGGATGGCTGGGCTTCTAATTCAGCGACATGGTATGCGGCGAAAGTGCTGCGAGGTACTAACCGAACCGACATGTAGGTCTCAATATCCCGGCCCCAGTTCTGCGAAATGTTATCAGCACATATCACAAAGTATAGCTTGTCAACACACCTCTTCTGCGCCATTGCCTTCATACATGGCCACCGTCATACCTGACTTTTGGCCCTGTATTTTGGCAGAATATACCCGCCGAACACATGCCCGTTCAGGTTGGTGATTGACAACACCAGAGTCCTTGTAAAAACGTATTTCATGTTGCAGGCCTATATCTCCTAGGGGTATGATTCGAAAGTCTGGCCAATATTTGATACATATTGGCAAGAGATGTGGGAAATCTACCTGACGGTAGTACAGTCGCGTCGGTGGTGTAGTTGTTTGTGATGCTGGTAAATGTGCCGCCAGCTACAGTAAACTTCTGCGAGCCGGGGAAAAAAGCACCGCCGTAGCTAGATTAGGCACAGACAGATGAGGCGCAATCCACTGCCCACGAGGAAAGTGCTCACAAGGGAGATTCAGGCTTGTCTGTGGTTGAGTTTGTGAACTCAATCTGGGGTTCATCCATCCCTGGTTAAGGAAAGAGAGAGAGAGAGAGAGATGTTTTAAGTATTCGAAGCACAGCGTTCGTTTGGCCATGACGGCCACGCACTGCCGCGGCTTGACACGCTAGTGGCTGTGTCATTCAATAGTCGGCAAGGATCAATTGCCGCACTGCCAGGCCTGTTTATTTTTAGGTCTCGTTCTTGGCATCCCGTTTCTTGCCAATTTTCGGCAAAATTCAGCCCTCATTTTTAATTGGAAATTTAATTTGAATGTCATTTGGTTTCTACCAGATAGTACGATATCCATGCAGAAGTGAACTGAAGGCACTGTCTGACTGAGATCAACTGCTCGCGGCCAAAAATAGCAATAAGTAGTTTCTGTTCAAATAAATTGAAAAAATTGAAGGCGAACTCAGCATTCCCAGGATCAGACCCGGGCTCAATAAAACATCTTGGGCTACGTACGTCTCGAGGTGACCGTGCCAAAAAAAAAAACAAAGACAAAAACAAATTACTAAATAAAGAGTAGACTGCTCATTCAGAGTGTATCGTGTCCCAGGGGACATGACTGTGGAATGCAATTTGCACGCGGGGGCGTCTAACACATGA